>JASSUY010029633.1:23008-57210 GCA_032466535.1 Forpus xanthops
GGGCCGGGGTGAGCGGCAGTGCCCCTCACGGGCCCGGCGGCCCCAGGGCGTGTACCGCTACCCCTGCCGCCCCGCCCGGGCAGGGCCCCGCCGCGAAGGGCGTCGGCTCGCTTGCGGCACCGGACGGAGCTGACCGGCGGCGGAGCTGCCCGAAAGCGCCGCTCTTGGGCTCTGCCATCACCGTCTGTCGCTGCTTGCTGATTTAATTCTGTGCTCGGTTTTCGAAGCAGGCATTGAACCGATGCAGTGGCAGTAACCTGTGCTGGTGGGAGCTTGAGCTTGCGGAGTCTAATGGCCAGAGCCTGCTACTCACATCAGCACCGGTGCTCCTACCGTTTCCTGATTGTTGGCCACATCTTCCGTCTAAATACTAAACATGCATAGCTCTATGTACATACATGTGTAAACACATGCATATACATACATACATATATCCACATACCTACAGGAAGAAGAATATTACTTCCAGCTGACCAGCTGAAGCCTTAGAGCATGAGATTTCATTTTGCCCATTGTGTAAATGTAGGTGGGCAAGTGTTGGCAGCTAATTGTAATGTTGAACATTCAACTAAGTTATGCTGTTCATAGAAATGTTCTGTTAAATACTTGTATCTGGGTTCCACAGACATGTCTTTAAAAATGTATGTGTGTATATATATATGCATAAAACTGCACTATAAAGCCTTTATAATTATACAGTTATATTTTGTTATATATATATGTAGATACTGATTATAGTACGTTTAAGCTTATTTAAGAGGCATTTTAACAATATTTAACCTTTGTTAGTGCTCAGTGGTGCTGTGTAATTATAAAGAAGGGGGAAGCCAGATGGAGTATTCAAACCTTTTACAAAGCTAGTTTGCAAATGGGTATAGCTGAGTTCTAGGAAAGGGAGATAGTTTTTGTTAAATGTACTGGAAAAGTTGAGAAGTCAGGATGGTGGTAGTTGCTTTCCATTTGAGTAGGGGTATGAAACCTAAGTTTTGATGAAGGGGATAATACAGGCTTTCTGGAGAGACAGAAAGAAACACCAGAACTTGGCAAACAAAGCAAAAATAAGAGTTGAATGGGAGAACAGTAGAGTTAGCAAGAAATAACAGGGATAGGGAAGGATTGGCTGGATTTTGATCATCTTGCAAAAAAGAACAAGGTCCTGGATTCATAGATGAAGTAGAAACCATGAATGTGCATCAGCTGCCTACATCTGAGTGTGTAAAACTTTGGGCAGGTGGGTCAGCTGTTGAAAGATAACCCAGAAATGTCCTGAGAACAGGACATTGAGTGCTTTGAGAATCAAGTAATTATTTTTATCTGAGGAAGAGTTTGTAAAGAGCCTTTTCCTCCGTGCTTGATTCTCCCCACATGCTGGAGAAGTTCTCAGCCTGTTGTCTTAGTAACAGTATCCTTTTCCACTCAACATTGTTATCTTCATCCCATCTTAGCATCTGCCCTGCCAGGCTATATATAATTGCATTAAAATCCATGGAAGATGTGCAGTTGGTCTGTATGTGCAGCAGTGGTTTGTGCTCATCCTTGTTGCTAAAAGCAGGAGCTGCTTTGCTTTGAAGAAGCCTGGGCAGGAGAACCAATTACTCCTTTGCCTGTGACCAGAGCTTTTCAGCGCTGGGCTTCTGGTTGAAATTAACCCTTGTTCCATTAGCATCCTTACCTGAAGTAGTCCCTGTTCCTGCTGTTGGAGAACAAATCTGTAGGTATACAGGCTGTTGCTTTAGCTGATGCATTACATAATGTTATTTCAGTGTGTAGTGAACTACTGGAAGGTGACATCTCCTTGAAAGGTGTGGCCTGGGGTGCTGTGTGCCAGGGTCACTTTGACATTAGTTGTAAAAACAATTCTGAGAAGTCATGTGAAACATGGGGGAAAAGTTAATCACTTGGTACATGAGTCACAAGCTAATTAGACCAAGACTTACTTCTCCAAGTGAAGGCTGGCTGCTTAAAGCGACTCAAAGTGCAAATGCCAGCTAGAAAATCTAAATGTGCCCATTTTCACTGAAGAAATGCCAAGATCAGGCAGAGGGCAGATTTAGCCAGGTGATATCAGGAACAGGTGCAATCACAGAGATCCCTTCAGAGAAAGAGAGAACAGGAAACAAATGCTGTCAGCCTTCTCTCAGAGCTGCACAGTGCATGTTCAAGGTACCATAGCTAAGAGATGGACACACAGCAGTTCTGCAGAACAGAAGGCAGAAGAGTCTGAGTATCTTTTACTAGCGTCTTTTTCTTCATATTAGAGCTCTTGCCCTCATTTCTTAACCTAAAAGACAGAAGGATAGAGTGATACCATTTTTTTTTTCTAGTGTTGCAGCACTTGTGGAACACAGACTTGGCACCTCCCATGGAATAGAGCTGCAGATGTTTCTTCTCACAATAATTTATTTTGGGACAGCCTTCTAAACTTTTTTAACCTTACACTGAACTGGTCCTGAGCAAATAAAATTGTCTGTTTCCGCTTCACTCTGAGGCTGATCCTCTTTACTAACAAGTTATTGTCTGGAATGCTAGGAATACCTTTAACCATTTTTATATAAAACACACAGGAAAACATTCGTAGGCAGAGGAGCTCAGATCACTTGATATTTTATCTGTGATTAACTTCCTGTTATATGGGGCACTGTGGAAACTGGAAAGAATTTGATGGATACAGGAACTAACATATGTGCTGAGGATTGTGGTACTTTAGACACTTGGCCAAGCAAAGTTAAGTTGAAATTTGTTTTACTGATCCCAGCTCAGGGCTGGCTCTACACAAAACAGATCAGAGCTAGAAGGGGGCCAGGGCTTCACCAGGATTGAATGTTCATGATGACTGTGCAGAGTCTGCACAGTGCTCCCTGTTTTCCCTTCCCCAGCCAGACCTGAGGCTGGGGATCCAGTGGGCCCTGCCAGAAGCCAGCTTTTCAGGACTGTCTGTCCAGGATTGTTGGTCCCTGCTGTGCTGGAGTTCCTGAGCTCTGCCAGACCAAGGCTGCTGTAGCAGCAAGTCAGCCTGGCTGCCTCCATCCGCAGCACAGCTTATCATAACCTTGTTGAACTGCCCATCTGTCATTGAGTTGATTGCGTTAAAATTCCAGAAGCCAAATCCATCAGTAAGTTTGGATAATTAAACTGAAGGCCAGTTCCAGGCCTGCCAGTAATTTTGATGGTATGAAGTGTTCATTACATGTATTTTTGCATTCTGCATGCGCACTGTCTACGGCACTTAGTCCTGTAGATAGTGACAAGCTGAAGTATCTCTTTGATTCTTAATCTGTGTGTTGCCTTATCACGCACACCTCCACAAATTATTTTGATGCTCAAGATCAGTTATATCCCATCTTGCTTGCTCTGGTTAAGCTGAAATCAGGGCTTACATGCAAACTTCCCTCCAGACACTGAAGATGTGATGTTTTTACCTCTTAGCTTAGCTGCTGGAAAAGTGTACTTTGACCTGTTGAATAGCTAGTGTTCCAAGCTGTTGGTCCAAACCATCAACTGCATTTTTGTCATGGTTACTGTGATATATTCCTATAGCTTTTAAAGAGTTCTTAGGTTCTCCAGATCTGCTAATTTGATGCCAGAGAAATGTATCGTAACAATAGGGAAAGTAACTGGAATATCTTGAAATGTCTTTTGAGAAATGTTATGCTGAGCTAGGAGTGCAGTCAACAATGGTGTGTGTATGAAGTAAAACATTGCCAGAGGGTGGAATTTCTGGCTTACTGAAAGCAGTATAAATTTGGCCTTTGAGGGCAATTCTGGAGTTCAGAGGCTCCATAGCCTTAAAACAAACAAACAAACAAAACCCAGGTGCTGCATTCATGACTGCAGGAGTGAACATCATGAGATGTTTTGTCATCCTGTCTAGTAGCTGCCCTTGACCCTCTCATTTATAGCAAATTTTAGTGAATTGGTCTTTAGAAATCAGTTCCTTCTCTAAGAAGAAAGTGTCCGTGACAAGGTCAAAACAGCTGGAGCCACAGCTGAAAGTCAAGTGCATCAGGTTTAACATCACTCTGCAGGAAAGAATCCTGGAAGGGAAACAAAGCAAAGAGAAGTTTGTAGATTCTCTTCCCATTTCCCACTCTTGCGCTCTCTGGTGTAGTAGCATGCCTGCAGTCTGGAGTATGGAATGGTGGGACCTGTCTGTCACCCGGGTCTTGTGGGAAAACCAAAGTTGTTCTAGGGTGGATCTGTCTTTTTACAACACTGATAGTTCATCTTCTCTCTGACAGGGGAACTGTACTCTGGCAAGATGCTCTCTGTCTGGTGAGTCTTATGCTTTTATTTAATTTCAAACTGCCTAGACAAACCAGACCTGGTGATGGAAATGGGTTATAGGTTTGATTGACAATCATGTAATGAAGAAATGGTTGGTGAAATGAGCTGTGTTTCCATGTGAGTGCCTCCCTTGCTGAATGTACATGCTGCCTAATCCGTTTGACTCTGGTGAAGACTTCACGGCAGCAGCGCAGTGTGTTTCAAGCATTGTAGTGCTTGAAACACGTACTGTTGCAGAGCCTAGCTCTCATATAAACTCCTTTGAAAATGATGGGTGAATGTGAAGTGACATGTCACATCTAGTATGCCTGTGAACTCTTCTTCAGTGCTTAAACTGGATTTTTCCAGAGCTCTGGTTTTTTTCTTTCCTAGCTACACTGTGTTTATATAACATGACATCACTCACTTCTGATTGCACTTTCAGAAACCGGTTTCATCTGCTTACCTTTTTCGGTTTCTAGAGCTCCAGTGTCAGCTCTTTAGGAGGGAATGGTGTCAAAATTGTGTAGCTTTTTTAAGAAAATCAAGTGGGGAAATGCTTCTTCCTTCTGGCGTTGTGTGATTGGGATAACTGTGTTCTCCTCATGCTGTGCTGACTCTCTTTAAGATCAGTCTGGAAAACTGCTCAGTGCCCTGAAAGAGATAAAGGACAGAAGATCAGTTTGTAATAAAAATTGCAGTGTCAGGGCATGTGAGCAGTGTGGGAAAGGGCAGTGGAGGGTGTGAAACCAAGAAGCTGTGCATGCAAGTACCTACTCTGGGTTTTGGAAAAGAAGTTCTTGGGACAGGGTGGGCAGAGAAGGGGGATGATGGTGGCTTGGTGCTCTGCCCTAAACCCTATGTTAAGTTCTTTTTTGACTCCTTACTCCTGCCTGTGCAACTGTGAGGCTTCCTCATAGGTGACTAATACTTTGTTCCTGTTAGGAACCCTTTTGTATTAGGGTAACTCAGCAGCAACTGAGGTTTTAGCAATCCTTTGTAGCTGTTTCCTGGGTTTGTTTGACTGGAGTAGCTGCTGCTTTGTTTGCCCTTTCCAAAGTTACCTTTATTAGCTTTGAGATCAAGATATAACTGTTTTTCCCATCTCTGTAAATCCAGATGAAGGCAAGACTACTGTTCCTGGCAACTTCTGGGCAGGTTTGAAGGCACTGAGGTGGCTATATTGCCACTTAGTCACAAGCTTCTTTCAGGATAGACAGTGGTGTCCTCTTCACTCTTGTACCTGACAAGAGCACTCACGAGCTGGATAGCGTTCCTGTGGGGTAACACCATTTTCATTCACAGGTGTGGCTGGGAGCCAGGGACTGGCTTACATGAACAGCAGGAAGCTTGTGTAAGTATTTCCAGGAAAGCTGTAATGGGGAGAGGCTGGGGCTGCTCTAGCCCTGATAACATGTCAGGGCTGGGAGGCAGAATGTGGTTGGCTTTCATAAAATCCATGTGCACATTATAGGAGCTTGGAGCTAGCCCTAAGAAAATTCAGGGTTTTCAGGTCAGGATCTGCGGTATACTTAAAGAAAATAAGCTTTGTTTGGAACCAGGTACTGATGCAAGGAAGGGACAGGAATGAGGAGATTTGTGGTAAATGGATCTTTACCCTTTTGATTATCTGACTAGAAGTTTAATTGCTCTGTTGTGTCCTCCTGTTAGGATTTCTGTCAGGAGAAGTGGAGTGGTCTAAGGAGCTGTTGTTCATATGGCATGGTTTGCATTGCTGAGGTGCTCTTGTAAAAACGTATTTGAGGAAATAACCTTAAAGCATATCCATAAAAGCTTGCAAAGCTGGTCTGTTTGCACCAAGTACCCTATGTTAGAGGAAATTATGAAGCACATTTGCTTCAGGTTTTCAAGCAAGTTGTCAATATGTGCTAAAAAAATCACTTGAAATGCTTGGGATTGCCAGCTCCCTGTGAAGGGACATGGTGGAAAGAAATAGCTGTCTCTGATGTGTTACCATTGGCAATGTATGGTGCTTTCTCTTTTTTTTGAGCAATCTAGCAACTTCTGTAGAGATGACAGTCCTAATGTGGAGGTAAAAAATGGTTATTGTGCTAGTCTTGGGCACAGGATGGGCTGGCTAGGTTAGTGTTTAAACCCCAAGAGTTTTTTTGGGTTCTCTCCCCTAAATTCTAATTCCATAAATGTCAGTTCTCTCAGAGTTTCAGGGAGCACTAGTGATGGTAAGCTGCAGCATTTCCTTTCATAGTGGGATTGTTGCAGCTTGAACAATAGGTAGGAGTCCTTTGGAACAAATAGATCAGATCTGCTGAGCAACCTTTCAGATCAGTTAAGCAAATATAAATTCTGAGCTTGAGCTTGGTGCCTGCAGCCTGCCAAGAAGCATGCTTCTGTGTTCACATCTTTCTCTTTTTCTGCAGAGTAAATAGCTCCAGTGTCTTCACTGTCCGTTACTTCAGAACCACTGCAGTACGTAGTAAGTAAAAAAGTCAGGAGTCAGTGGGATTGCTCATGCTACCTGTTGCTGAAGCTCTTCGGTCCTAGGCCCACTGCTCTTCCACCTTTATGGTTGGCTGAGAGTTTATGTTCCAGGGCCCTAAAGACTTTTTTCTGGTGTTCCTGTCAGTGTGCCTTTCAGTTAGATGGGTATTTCTTATCTTGTGTTTAAATGTTATTGAGTATTGAAGCAAGGAGAAGGTCTGTTAACCTACCCCCTCTACTAGAGTCCTGATGACAAGAGTGAAGCAATGGCATAAGTTTTAAGCTCTGAGTGCGTTCAAGTCTGTCTCTCTCTCTCACAGGGGATGACGTGGTTACGGTGAACACACCAGCCTTTGCAGAGTCAGTCACAGAAGGAGATGTCAGGTGGGAAAAAGGTAAGCAGTTGCCCCTGAAATTCTCAGCACTGGTGCTGCTGCACTGGAGAGATTGAGTTCACTGGCTGACAGCCTGCTTTGTGCCTTTCAGTCTGTGACAAAAGGGGCAGTTAACTGCAGTTCTCCTAAGGGGTAAAGATTGAAGTTACTATCTCAGTACTTCTCTGCCTTGGATGATGTTGCGTGAAGGGTGATGTCTCAAGTGGAATTGAACTGCCTATGCAGAGTATTGATTGTTTGAGCTAGACTTTTCTGTAGGAATCACAAAGAACTGGAATGAGAAAAGTCTTATTTAGTGGGGGAGATAGCTGTGGATCAAGAGCATGGCCAGAGTATGACTCCCTCCTCACAATGGTCTTTGTATCTATCATTTAGCTGTTGGAGACACAGTGGCAGAAGATGAGGTGGTGTGTGAGATTGAAACAGACAAGGTAAGAGTTTTCATAGAATCACAGAATGGTTTAGATTGGAAAGAAACTTAAGGATCATCTAGTTCTCCCCCCTGCCATGGGCAGGGACACCTTCCACTAGACCAGGTTGCTCAAAGCCACAACTTTTGGACCAGACCTTTTTCTAGTTTCGTAATAGGTACTCTGCATGGTTCCTCTAGTGCTAAGAGCTCCTAGAGCCTGCAAGCCCGGGCTGTGTCTCCTGGTCCCTTCATGGAGAAGAGCTTTTCTCATCTGATATGAAAGCTGACTGTGCCTTAAGTGAGAATTCTTTGTCAACTCTTCCTTCCTCCTACATGTGATTAAGCATCAGTGGTACTGATATTTTTTGGAGCTGCAGTTCCCCTGCTCCTTCCAATTTTGGGACTCTTAAGCTTTGAAACCTGTTTATGTTTAAATAAAGGAGAAGTCTGCAGATCCATAGGATGTCTTCACATTGCTGTAAATTTAGACTTTAAATTGACTCACTCCTTAAAAGAATCTTAAGCTTTGAAGTTCTTGCTAAAACTGCCTGATGAGTTCTGCTTCCACTGTTGCTGTGAGGAAGATGCTGACAACAGGTCAGTTCTTGATTGTACCCTGAAGCAGGAAGATCAGGCTGTACATTACACTGCCACCATCTCCTAAATCTTGTATGTATTGGCACAAAATTCTGGAGGAAGGTGTGAAAACTGGTGCAAATGGTGCAAGACAGAGCCACTGTCTGGACCACATAAAATGTGTAACTGCACATATTGTCATCTGCTCTTGGACACTTGTTCTCCACCCAGTGGTTGGGAAAATTTCACTGGTTTTCCTTTTTGCAGACATCAGTGCAAGTTCCAGCTCCAGCAGCTGGTGTGATTGAAGCCCTTCTGGTACCTGATGGTGGCAAAGTGGAAGGGGGAACACCTCTGTTCAAACTCAGGAAAACTGGAGGTGAGTCATGCAAATTATTGCACAGTTCTTCCTGTTTCCACCAGTCTTCTTTCTTAGGATAGAAACAAAGCGTTTAAGGGGATCCTGAGAGACAGTAAATGTTCTCTGCATCTGCCTCTGCCATTGGAAGAAAATACTTCTGTTCTGTTGTCCAAGCATAATTGTAGTCCTTCTGAGGGGGAACTTTTCCTCTGGCTCCCTCTGTAGGAGACTGCAACTGTAAGCTAAAATTAGGTGCGAATTCTCCTGTGTAACTCCCTTCTCCATCCTCTTCTCTTTAGCATCCAGTCTCCTGCACAATGAGGAGATCTGGTGTGTCAATGAGTAAAACACTTTCACCATGGCATCCTCTTGTGGTGGCCTCTGTCAATTCAGTAGTGCTGAGAACTATAAAGCACTCTTCCAGAGGGTTAACTTTTATCAAGTTGGTTGGACTCAGGGACACCTGACAGTGGAAGCCATCATTGCCCTTACCATGGTTTTTCCTTGTCTTTCAGCTGCTCCTGCCAAGGCCAAACCAGCAGCAGCCCCTCCTCCTCCTGCAGCCCCTGAACCTGTAGCTGCGGCTACTCCTCCCCCTGCTGCAGCACCAATTCCCACTACAATGCCACCAGTGCCGCCTACATCAGCTAAGCCCATTGACAGCAAACCAGGTGAGGCAGCAGCTGCTTTATTTTCAAACCTCTCTTCCTTAAGGAGTGTGTGTAAAGTTAAAGACAGCAAGTAGTCTGTCATTTATGGTGAAGGCCCCCCCCACTTTTTTCCTGCATGCTCCATTTGGAGAGCTCAGCTATGCCTGGAACCTGCCCAGCCCAGTTCAAGGCTGCTTCCTCACTGTGTTGCTTGAGCAAGGAGCTCAAATGGGCTTTTTACCTCAGGGCATTTTGTGATCAAGCCCTGGCTTCCCTTTTTAATTTATGTGTTCTTTACCCTCAGTGTCTGCGGTGAAGCCGGCTGCAGCCCCCACAGCAGCCCCTCCTGGGGAGGCAGCGCCCAGCAAAGGTGCCAGATCAGAGCATAGGGTAAGCTGTGGGAGTAGTGGCCTGGCCAGCTCTTCTGTTGCTGGATGACAGTCTGTTCTGGCATAAGCCTTGAACTACCCAGATGTGTCCATATCAACCTGTTCACACCCAGCTCAGTGGGGCTGTGACAGATGGCTAAGTTCTCTACATGAGGGCACCACTTAGTGGGGTGGAGGAAAAGACAGATCCAGTCTGACAGTCAAAAGCCTTGTCTCGAGCCCTGCTGATCAAGCACAGAAGGCTTGGTGTGGTCTGGTTGGTCTGTCCACAAGCCCTCAGGAAAGGACTAAGGCTGCTGCACCAGCCTTGTGCATGCTTAAGAGAACATGGTTGGACAGCCTGCTTTCTTAGCAGCCTTGCTTTTTATAGAATCATAGAATAGTTAGAGTTGGAAAGGACCTTAAGATCATCTAGTTCCAACCCCCCTGCCATGGGCAGGGACACCTCCCACTAAACCCTGCCACGCAAGGCTCTGTCCAGCCCGACCTTGAACACCGCCAGCGGTGGAGCATTCACAGCATCCCTGGGCAACCCATTCCAGTGCCTCACCACTGTTACAGTAAAGAATTTCTTCCTCATACCCCTGTTTAAGTTTGAACCCGTTACCCCTTATCCTCTCAGTACAGTCCCTCATGAAGAGTCCTTCCGCAGCATCCTTATAGGCCCCTTTCAGATACTGGAAGGCTGCTATGATGTCTCCATGCAGCCTTCTCTAGGGTGAACAGCCCCAACTCTCTCATCCTACCTTCATACAGGAGGTGCATTAGCCTCATGCTGGAAACTCATGCGTGCTCGGAGGTCCTGAGGAACATGTAGGTCAGAAGTAGTTACACTGTGATGCATTTCAGCACTGCTTTTCAAATGAACTGTGGGTTGAGCTGGGCAACTCCATAGTGAAATCCTCAGCCTGTCATGCTCCTCATGGAGACCTGGAGTAGAAACCTTGGCCTTAGGCATCTATTACTAGTCCCCAGAATGGGAAGAACAAGAGCCTTTCGAGTTTCTTGTGCATTATCCCCCTTGGATGAGCTTGAGGCAGCTTCTGCTTATACTTTTTAATTTTCAGGTGAAAATGAACAGGAT
Organism: Forpus xanthops; assembly: GCA_032466535.1. Taxonomy (NCBI): domain Eukaryota; kingdom Metazoa; phylum Chordata; class Aves; order Psittaciformes; family Psittacidae; genus Forpus; species Forpus xanthops. Next base: position 33,599 of record JASSUY010029633.1, read on the forward strand.
GCGCCAGCGTATCGCTCAGCGGCTGAAGGAGGCTCAGAATACTTGTGCCATGCTGACCACTTTCAATGAGATTGATATGAGGTGAGGAGCAGACCTCTTTCCCTTTATGAGTAGAAATAGATGTAGGCGGTCGTCTTTACCTAGCAGTCAAGACCTTGCTGATTCTCTTTGGAAAGATTAACAACCTGTCTTTGGGACCTCTTTCTTAGGTCTGCACAGCTTCAATCAGGGCTATGCTGGGGTTGTGATATGAGGGGTGCATAGCTTCTAATGGCCTTTTGTTCCTTGGGAGTCATCCACTGATTGTGAAAGGACAGTCTGGTTCGTTACCTATGTGTTTTTTGGTTAAGGACTGGTGAATGTTGAACACAATGGCAGGAGTGACTGGTATCACTTGTGTAGTGGCTGTTAGAAGGCAGCAAGATGTAGCATCTGCTTTCTGCCACCCCACCAGATTACTGCTTTTGAAGGTGGGCATATTTAGGTTCCAATAAGGTGATTCCCCAGGGCTTATCAGCCTTTCAGGTGAGCATTACATAGGCCTGAGGCCTCTGCTATCAGACAGTGCAGGTTTCCAAAGGCAGACTAGCATCCTTCCCCATCCCCTTTGGGCAGGTGGGGGGTCTCCTGACTCAAGTGCTTGCATGGGCTGAATGCACTAATGGCTTTGGAGGGTGGGCAGCTTATGTTACAGTGCATTAAGGGGAAATTGTGCCCAAATCAAATTGCCTTGTGAAATCCTATTCTGCTCCTTAAGATACAACATGTAAATATTTGGGTCGCAGAACAATAAGGCTGGCAAAATAGTCTTGATTGGAGGGGAAGTGCTGCAGCTTTATCTCCTCTCAGAAGCTCATTGAGGTGTCGCTTTACACAGGCTTCAGGCTCTCATTGCATCTGGTAATCTGGTTTGGATTGATTGCTGTGAGGTTGACTCATGAGGACCTGTGGTGGGGCCTCCTGCTTCCCATGGGTGTCAGTGTCTGAAAGGAGGAAGCCATAATGAGCCAGTTTCGTAGCAAACCTCATCCCCATTGCTGCAGTCCTTGTGTCTTGGGAGACACTAATGTCTTTGGGTGGTAATCCTAGCCCTAAACAAGGTTAGGCGCAGGAAAACAAACACTCTAGACTATGGAGAACCCTGCCCCTAGCTGAAATTATCTCTTCAAAGACTCAAGGTCTCTAGAGAGGGGAAGGACCATGCAATTCCAAAGCATCTGATACTAGCCTGGAATAGACAGAGCTTATAGCCATAGATTGGTTGTCTTTCTGTAAACGGCGTCAGTTCTGATAAACAAAACAGTGGGGAAACACAATTAGTCTGGTTAAGGGCTGTGGGTGGGCTGGCACCCACTGCTGTAGCACCTGCAAAGATTTCTTTCATGTTCACTCAACTCCCAAAGCCAGAAAGTTGGGTATGGAGACATCATTGTGCTGGCAGTTGCTGGTCTTACATAATGACTGAAGCCCTTTCCCTTGATCACCATGTGTGTCTTCTCTGCTCTTGGCATTTCCTGGTTTTTCACCCTTCTGGGGCTGGCACAGCCACAGCTACAGTTGCTGTCTGTGGTGCCACACTGCTATCAACACTGGTGTCTCCAGAGAAACGGTGGCAATATCAGGTCTAAGCAGGAAATAGGCCATGTCCCATCTTGCTTTTATGCTCAGGAGTGTGGGCCATATAGGCTAACCCAGTCCTGTTGAGTTTGTGGTCCAGCTCCAGTTCCTGTTAGATCCTTTGGCAGGGGCTTTAGAGCTAACTTCAGCCAACTTCAGCTATGATACTTGAAGGATATTTGACCAGACTGAGGGTTTGCTAGTTGGTAGAGGTTTGCAGTCCTTGGGGATGGCACTGAAATCTATTACAGAGCAGGGGAACAGCATTTTCTTGGACTCCATGCTGACCAGCATTACCATGTGTTTTACAGCAATATCCGGGAGATGAGAGCTATACACAGGGATCCCTTCCTGAAAAAGCACAACCTGAAGCTAGGTTTCATGTCAGCTTTTGTGAAAGCTGCAGCATTTGCTCTGCAGGACCAGCCTGTTGTGAATGCAGGTGAGTTGCCTGTCTCACCAGTGGACATGGCAGAGGGGGGGAAAGCAGGTAACCAAGTCCATGGTGAGGCAAGTAGTTTGGACAAGCAAATCAGATAGACAGGAAAAAGGAGGACGGTCCTACTTGCTGTAGCTGATTTTATTAAAGCCATTTATATAGGGGGAGCACAGCTTGCCAAGAGGGGCTCTGGTAGATAGGGACTGCCTGAAGTCAGGCTGAGGCCATGCATGTGCAGCCTGCAGAAGGCAGAGCCAGCAGAATATGCTGGTTGGTGCAGAGGTACCTGCTGCAGGTGCAGTGCAGTTCCTGGGAGGTGTTGAGGGACTTGCTCAACCCATAAGAGAATAACCAAGAGGATGTTTGAGAGAGACTGAGGGTGCAGAGCCCTGGAACATACTGTCAAATAGGATTGTGGAGTCTCCCTCTCTGGAGACATTCAAAACCCACCTGGATGCATTCCTGTGTAACCTGCTTTAGGTGACCCTGCATTGGGCATGGGTGTTGAACAAGGTGACCTCCAGAGGTCCGTTCCAACCCTGGTGATTCTTGGATTCTGTAGTGGTGTTTGCTTTCTGTCTGTCCTGATGTTTCTCTCACAGGCAGTGAGGGCTTGTTCTCTAGAGTTACATTTAGTTAGAGTTAAATGTAACTAGAGCTAGAGTTGAGTTACGGTTTCATGGCTGCTTCTGGTCTGTTGAGCCCTTGATCTTGGGTACTGCATATGTGACACATCTTTTTTCTCTTTCTAGTGATTGATGACACAACCAAAGAGATTGTGTACAGGGACTATGTGGACATCAGTGTTGCTGTAGCAACTCCCCGGGTAGGTACCTTGGCTGTTTTGGCTGTGCTTCCTGCAGCCTCAGATCTAGGTTGGTCATGTAGTTTGAGTCAATTCAGTTTGAGCTCTGCTGCAGCAGAAATTTACTGATGAGGTTGATTTTCTAAATGATACATCTGAAACATTGTGGACTGCTGAGATGGGTTTTGGGGGAAGATGGAGGACCAAGAATACTCTTCCACTGTAGCAGAAGCTACAGTAACAAGGTCAATAAAGGTCTCAGTGGCTAATGAGTAGGGCCAAGTTAGGGAAACTGGTTTTTTTTATGGACCCATGAGGATGTGGAATAGACAGTAAAAGCTTTGCATGTAAATGACATTGCTGATTCAGAGATGTTCCTGTCCAGGTAAAATATGGGATGGAGATGCAGATACTGAATTAATAAGTTCTGTTGTGAGGCAGAGGTTTGGCCAGGACTGTAACTGTCACTGCTCCCAAAGTCTAGAGAAGTACCAGCATAAAGGGATTCCACTCTCCTCACAGAGACAGAGGTGGCAGCTGAATTCTGCCCAAGGCCTCACCTGCCTTTATAGACATGGAGGTGGATCCAGACAGACCTGGTTGATTTTATGGGACAGGCTTACAAGGCAAAGATGAGGTCTCATTTTATGGAGTCAGCCCTTGGTGTGTGTCATGCCCAGTTTCCCTGCCAGCTGCCAGGGTGCAAGGCAGCTCTGCCAATTACCTGCTGTGTGCTGAGAAGGCAGGAATGCCACTGGGCTGAGGCCAGGCTCCTGCCTGGAGCAGTTGTCTGTGTGGCACGACAGTGAATTAGCTGATCATGCACTTTGCTTCTCCCTAGGGTCTTGTGGTCCCTGTCGTTAGGAATGTAGAAAACATGAACTACGCTGACATTGAGCGTGCTATCTACGAGCTGGGGGAGAAGGTAAGGAAAGTTGGAGCTTTTTCTGAAAAGGATGGAGAGGTATGGGCAGAATTTGGGGCCTAGATAGGCATGACTTGATTTGGTCTTTCTGTTGTCGTGATCTCTGACCTCTGACACACTGACTTGTGCTGTGAGGAGTGATCCAGTTACATCTGTAGCTGTGCCCTTGCCTTACAGGACAGGCCTATCTACTTGTTGCCCTTCCAGAAGACTATGCATTAGTGTCTTCATCTCTGTCTTTAGAGGCAATGGCTGAACTGCCCTGGGGTAAAAGTCTCTGTGTCTGTCTCTTGCAAAAGCAGGAGTTGGAAGGAGAGAATCCTTCCTCAAAGCTAGTAAATATTCAAACCTAATAACAGGATGCATTTTCAAGTAATTGGTTCTAGTTTTCAGCTGAACAGATCAATAAGTGAAGGTCTTGCCATCAGCATTTATTCCTGGATAGAGTGAATGCCCAAACCCTCGTGCTTTGCCTTCTGTGATTTGTGTGGCTTTCTGAGACCTTACTCTTTCTTCTAGGCACGGAAGAATGAGCTGGCCATTGAAGATATGGATGGTGGCACTTTCACAATCAGCAATGGAGGGGTTTTTGGGTCACTCTTTGGGACACCTATCATTAACCCACCCCAGTCTGCCATATTAGGCATGCATGCCATCTTCGACAGGCCTGTGGCTGTGGGAGGCAAGGTAGGTGGAGCTGCACAGGAGGTGTCAGTGAACAGAGGAGAAGGCTCAGTGGGATAAGGACTGTAGCCCACATGCTTTTCCTAGGGGGTTGGTGTCAACTTCTAACAGGCTTTAATGTGAATGAGGAGCAGAGACTAATGGATATAGGGCAGCTTTGCTGGCACCAGTACTTGCCTGAGGTGTGCAGGGTGTGCTTGTCCTTTCTGTGATGCGGAGAACTGGATAATCTGCTTAGGTGTGAGGAGGAGGGTGTCGCCTTTGTGACAGAGAACAGCTCCAGAAAGGGACCTAATGTTGTATGCTGCGAACCCAGCCTGAGTGATGATCAGTGCCTGGGTGTGAGAGTGGATAGGTAATCCTGCCAAGCAGGACACATCCAAGAGAGTCTGAGCCCTGGATCCAGGATAGGAAAAAGCCTGTGGAGGGCATCATGCCCATGGGAGGACTGAGCTCACTGATGTCTAATTCATCCCTTTCAGATCGAGGTGCGGCCCATGATGTACGTGGCACTGACGTATGATCACCGGCTGATTGACGGCAGAGAGGCAGTGACTTTCCTGCGCAAGATCAAGGCAGCGGTGGAGGATCCCCGCGTGCTACTGCTCGACCTGTAGAGCAGCCTCACCCCCACACAACCCACCCAGGGCAGGGCCGCAGCACCAGCAGGGCCAATGCAGGGCATTCAGGAAATGGCAGGGGTCATTCCAGTCTCCCTCCCTCCGCTGTGGTCGGAGCTGTCCCAGAGGGAATTGTGGGGATAGCTCCTACCTCCTTTCCTATTTTGTTTAACAAAGGTTCATTTTCTCATGAGGGTTGCTATGCAGTGGGCCAGCCACTGTTCGGCACTGCCTTTCCAGAGTTGTCTGTATGGCATCCTCTCCCTCACAGCACCAAACTCTCACCTCTAGCTTGTCCTATACCACTGGAAACTGCTTGCTGCTGCTGTGCTAGGGTACCCTTCCTTGCCACTCCAAGGTGGTTTCAGCTTTATTTCCTAGCACTGAGGTTCCTGGGAGGGAGAGGAGAGGAAAGGCTAATCATATGTCCCTGTTTGGCTTTAAAGTATTTCACACTCATCTGCCTTGCAAGGGCAGTCTGGGGACCTGCAGGCTGCTTGCAGCAGAGGCTTTGTTCAGAGCTGAGCTTGAGGTAAGTGTCATGCCTCTGGTGGTGCCCTCTGCAGACAGTCACACAGTGGTGGCAGCTCCCCTGCTTTCCCTTGGAGATTGATTGTCTCTCTCCAGCCCAGTCACTGTAGTGTGAATGTTCATGTCCGGGTGGGCAGAGCCCATGACCTCTGTGGAGGTAGCACTGTTCCCTGGGGGGGACAACCCTTTCACCATTACATGCCTGACACAGGGGTAAGAACCAGCCCCCAGCAGCTGTCCTTGAATCACAGCTTACTGATGGTGGATCCGACTGCTGGCTTCCTGCGTGTGAGGGCTTGGCCTGCTACCAGCACAGAGAGTGCTGAGGAGGGCCAGGGCTTTAAGTGTAATGTATATCCCAGCCCGAGGATGCTGGTTTGGGGGGAGGGGGGCAGTCCTTAATCTGATAGCGCACACATGTATGGGGGAGTGAGGGGGTTGCTAGTGCCTGCAGAGTCTATTACTCTTATCCTCTACACAGAACTTGTAACTAAAATATTTAACAAAACGGATTTTAAATGAAATAAAACTGGGCAATGACTGCGAGGTGGGATGTGTTTGGGGGGTTGGAGGTTGTAAGCAGCAGCTCCTGGGTGAGGACTTGGGCATCAGCTGCATCCCTAGTGTGATGTAAGAAGCCTGTTACCTGGGGATTTGCGAAAAGAGGAAATTGGAGCTGGGCCCATCACTAGTGGTAGTAAATTGAGGTTTCTCTGGCTGAGAACTCTACTGTCCTCAAACGTTCTTTTGCACAGAATTGGCTCTTCCCAGCATATATGAGGTTTTCAGGGCTGGAAATTATCCTTTTCTTGCTCTAGCCACAGAACTGTTACAGATGGTTAGGAAACCCAGTGTTTGCTAAATAGCGTGGTGGCCAAGAGGGAGACCTGGGGCAGGCTCTTTAAAGTGCAGGTGTGGAGCTAGGTTGTTTTTTCCCTGCTACAACAGGGGAGAGTTGTAAATCATGCAAATGGTTGAAAAAGGCTGGGTTGCAGAACAAGGAAGGAGGGAAGATCAAAGAACTGTAAAGCAAAAGCTGTCTGTGGTGCTGAGAGTGTTTCCCCAAGGAGCTGTCCCTGTTGGAACAGTATGATATTGTTCCTGGATTATAGTAGGGGTTTTCCAGCTCTGACCTGAACTTTCAGAGGGAGTTTTGCCCTTCCCGGCTACGAGTGAAGAAAGCAACCCCTTGTAACAGAAAATTACTGCACTCGGAGCTGGCAAGCTGGCCAAAGGGAGAGCATTGCCTAGGACTAGTTCCTGTCTCTTCCTGGCAGCTATGGACAAAACTGTGTGTGGAGCCAGCTTTTCTCTGATTGTGCCTGGTTGAAGTAGAAGGCTGGGAGGAGAGGAAAAACCCCTGTGCTGAAAAGGAAGTACAAGGACCCTAGGTGCTCTTGCATGAATGAATGGAGTGAAAGAGAAGGTTCTGATTAGGAACGCTGCTAGCAGCCAGCCCTCAATGCTGGTTTAGGGTACAGAGGGCCCATTTTGACTTCGCACATGAGCGTGGGGAAGGGCAATGCCTGTATTCTGTCTGGAGCTGCAATAAATGAGGTCTTTAAACTACCCAGAGATTGAATGTACAGTCAAGCTCTTAAAATGATGCAGTCTAACAGCTTTATTTACTTGGTAGTGTTTGGGCTTGCTTGCTGTAGGAGAGTCATGTAGCTGCCATGCTTGCAGCTTCACTGGTTTCGGCCTTTCTGGGTGACAGTGGTGGCACTGTTGCAAGGAGCCAGGTGTGGCTTCTGCTTAGCCTCCCTTGAATCACAGCATGAGGCAGCTGGTGGCCGATGGGGCAGGTCTGCTGCTCGAGGGTTCAGCCACTGCATGCTGCACTAGAGAGGGGAGGCCCCAGGCTTAGCTGCTCCTGCTCTGGCATAAGTGCTTCTTGAAGTGTCCTCTGCCTTTGCTGGGTGGAGATGAGTTTTGCCCAGGCTCTGCTTCCCTCTGGTGGACAAGCGCTCCTGCTGCTGTTTGAGGGCCAGGCCGAGTCAGGCAGGAGCGGAGTGGTTCTGCTGGTGGTTGCGGCAAGCGGGTGCTGGAATCAGGTAGCCACAGAAGAGTTTCACTGGTGCCAGTAATTCCTTACTGTTGCTGGCACCAGTGAATTACAACATTCCTTACTGGGAACGAATGAATGCTGGGAGGGCTAGAACTATACCACTGCCATTGCTGGCTCATCCTGCAGCCTACGGTTTTGACTTGCACTGATGAGACAGCAGCCCCTGCTTTGGGCTGTTAGCAGACACCTTTTGTTCATGCTGCTGCTTCTTTTGCAGTTTGTGTTGGCTCTTCCTTGCATCTCTGCTGGCTCTCAGCAGTTCATCCTCCCTTTAAACCATCACATGGCTAACCATGCTGAATGCACAGCAGGGAGGGCTGTGGGACTGCTGTCCTGCCAGTAGAAAGGAGCACTTGGGCACACGTGCTAGCTGGAGCTAGCGTGGGTGATAATAACAAAAATCAAGGCTGAAAGAAGACACAGGTACTCTGTGCCTTTTTCCAAGCTCCAAACTGCAGCTCCATGGCTATGCAGACCCCAGAGGCCATGGGGCAGGCACAAGGGGAGCTGGCTAGCCACGTGGTGCCATCTTCTGCATTGTGGCTGCAGGGTGCTGACAGCCTGTAGGCAGCACCAACCCAGGGCTCAAAGTAAGTTTAAGAACAGATCTGAGGTTCTCCCTCCCTCAGTCAGCACACTGGGCCCAGGCATGGCTCATCCTGGTCAGAAACAAAAGGACACTTCTGCAAGCAATAACAAGTGGTTTATTTTCCTCAGAGGGTTGCAGAAGTGCAGAGACTCCTCCCACCTCGCCCCATAGCAGGCATTACCCACACGCACATGCAGTCAGGGATAGACAGGCCCCGGGCTTGGGCTCCAGCCAGCGGGGCCCAGAGGTGATGCACTTGGAAGCCACAAAATATAACAGGGCAAGGGGGGGGTCACTGTGGTAGGAGCAGAGATCAAAACTGTAGTGAGGAGCCCTGGGGCACGGTGCTAAGCTGAGCAAGGGGTGCCCCAGAAAGGGCACATGGTCTTTCTCCAGGGGTGGGCACCTGGGCTCCGTTTTCCACCAGGGAGGACCTAGAGGAGAAGGCAGCCAGGCCAAGCCCACAGCTTCCTCTTGGAGACGCCAACAAACACAGAGACAAAAGAACATGTAAGGCTGCAAAACCTTATGTGTAGCCCTCCCCAGGGCAGACCCTGCAGGCAGAGCTCCCCATGCCACCAGGGACAATGGCTGTGTGCAGCTCTCCACAGGAGGGACAGCCTGCCTAGCCCACCAGCTTGTTCCACGGGACACTGCTGAAGAAGGAGTGGGACTTCAGCTTTGCCATGCCACCTCCTCCAGAGCCCAGGCGCTGCTTTGGGTTGTACTGCAGGAGCTGCGGAGAAAGAGGATGGGACAGCAGGATGAGGAGAGAGGGGACTCCGGAAAAGAGACCCAGGTTGGACACTAGCTGGTAGCCCTGTCCTCCCTCCCAGCCACTCAAGCCCCTCACCTCGGTGAGCAATGAGGTAGCAGCCAGACTGAGTCCCTCTGGCACATGCAACTGGGTGTGAGGTTGAATCCCTGAAGGGTGGTTTTGGGACAGCGGCTGCAGGAAGCAGAGGGTGATGGTGAGCAGAGGCACTGAGGAGGGTAGGAACACCCTCGTGGCCATGCATTCCCAGTCCTACACAGCAGGATTTTAAACCCAGGGCCCTGAACACCCTGAGACCAGGCACAGGCACTTGGAATCTCATGCCTGAAGCAACCTGGCACCCTCCCAGTGCCTGCATGGCAGGGAGCCCTTGAACTGCAGCGCCACCTCCTCCTCCCCTCTCCTTGCACAGCTCCTCTGCCTCTTACCACTCCTGTCAGCAACTCATACAAGAGAGAGCCAAAGCTCCAGCAGTCAGCTGCTTCAGTGGGCTCTGCAATCCCCCCAACTTCTGCAGAAAGAGCCAGAGAGGCATTAGAGCTGGAGGCAGGGAGCACCAGTGGCTGTACTGTGCAGGGCATCTCCCGCTGCCCTTACCTGGGGCACTGTACAGCTGTTCCTGGGCCTGGCTGCAGCACTGGGGCTCTACCTCTGTCCACTGGCCGAAGAAGGTGAGACGGATGTGACCTGCAAGGCAGCACCAGAGGCAAAAGGGTGATTAGCACAAAGCCAGGGACTTTGGTTGGAGCGCAAAGCCAAGCCCGATCCCAGCAACAAGCCAGGGCTCCTGCCGTGCCCTGAACACAGAGCCACTGCACATCTGGCACTGCACATCCCCTGGACTCCCAGTGCTTGCCCAAGCAAACCCACAGACCTCAGTACAGGCTGTAGCAAGGAAAGAATCATCTCGTAAAGGGGTGAGGGGAGAACTTGCCCCTTACAAAGATTCCTGCATTTTTCTTTTCCCAAGCAATTTGTGTTTCTGCAGTGTGCCCCAGATGTTCCCAGGTGAGCAGGAACTTGCTCTGACAGTGGTACCCATGGTTCCCAATGATGAGACAGCTCCAGAACACCCCATCATAACTACAAGCAGGGGCGAACTGCAGTCCCACTAACCTCAGGCACAGTTCAGCTGATCTCATCCATCTTGCCCATGCTGGGATTTCCCAGCAGCCAGCCCCCAATTGGGCGCAGGGGCAATGCATTCCTGTGGCTACAGCCCGATTCTCCCGCTGCAGAGCCAAGTCTTGTAAGCGCTCGGAAATCCCAAGATCGCGTTTCCAGGCTCAGAAACACTCCAACCTCCCCAGGCTTCCCCCCTCCCCCAGATCAAACTCAAAGAAGCCCATGTCCCCTGGAAACCGAGCAACCGGCAGTCTCCCAGCGGAGAAGCCAACCTCCGTCTCCCGGCAGCAGCCCGGCGTTACCTACCCGCCGCATCGAGCAGCAGGTTTCGGGGGTTGAGGTCGCGGCACAGCACGCCCTGCAGGTGAAGCCCCTCCAGGGCCAGGAGCAGTTCCGCTGCCCAGAGCCGTACCTGCTCCTCCCGCACGGCCCATGCCCTGCGGCCTTGCCCACAGGAAGCCAAAGCCCCGCACTGTTCTGATGGCGGCTGCTGGCCCAGCCATCCACAGGCTTCCCGACAGGCCTCCCGTGCCACCGGGCCGGGCCCGCGGAGCTGCATAGAGCTGGGCGGAGCGGCACGAAGCTGCCTCTGACCCGAGGCAGGGAGGGACCGAGCCCCAGGGACCTCAGGCGCTTGCTGAGGCGGCGGCTGGGCCCCGCTCACAGTGTTCGGTACAGGCGGGGGCAGCCTGGGGCCTGGCTGGGAGGATGCTCTCTCCAGCACACAGCCGGTGCTGCTGGTTAGGGCCTCCCAGGGGTAGATGACCAGGCCCTGGCTGCGGCGGTGAGCCGGGCCTTTGGCTGGTGCTGCCGGAACACGGTCTGTGGGGGTGGGAGTCCGCTCCCGAGGGGCCGAGGTGTCAGTGTTTCCCTGTACTCGGTGGGTTGTGGAGCCTGGGAAGCCACTGCCTGTCCGAGCAGAGAAGATGGAGGCTTGGCTGCTGCCCTGGGAGCTTCCCACGCCGTCCTCCCTGCCAAGGTCTCTGAGGGCTTGAACAGTGCTTGAATCGGCAGAGCCCTGCTGGACTCGGTACTTGGAGCGGAGGTGGGACCACAGTGTCTCTCCTGGAAAGCAGAGAGAGAGCAAGTCGCAGGCAGAAAGCATCCCTGGTTTCCCCTCTGCAGACACAGTCCATTCAGGGACAGGCCAAGGCCCACACACTGGGGACGTGGTCAAGCATCATTAGTCTCCCCTTCAGCAAAGCTCAAGTCCAAGCAGAATACATGAACACACCATGCTCAACCTCACCTTGTACCTAGCACACCACTACCCCCTCCTGCAGCAGCTGTGCTCCCCATCTGCACAGTCTCCTTGATCCCAGCTCTACCACTTCCACATGTTCATACATGCCCCTGACCCCACTGCCATTCCCACTTTCCTCCTGTGTGACAGAGATGCCAGAGAGCTCCCACCACATGGCACAGAGCCCATGGGTCAGCGATGAGCCAGAGCAGCGAGCCCTGAGCCCACAGCACGGTGCCAGGGCTTCCTAGCCTCACTACACTCAGCTGCTGGCTGCAAATTCATCCTACAGCAATGCACAAATGCTCTTCAGCACATCAGCCTGCATTTGTCATTGCTGGACTCCAGCTGCTGCTCCCTACACATCCATTGAACCAGCAGAGAGTGAAGAAGCTCCTTGGGACAAACCTCCACATTATCATGTGGGACAAGCCTCATGTTTACCTCCATGTTGTACCAGAGCCCCTTTGTGTCCCAGTTCTCCATTTCCTCTTTGGTTTGAACTCAAAATCTAGTGTGACCTCTTCCTTTATAACAAAACAAAAATGTTTTATAAAGCTCTTAGCTAAAGACTGGTTTGTTCTACAACATCCTGGTAAACCACCTGACTTGGTTTTCCTCTATCACTATCCTGTCATGGTCAAACAATGCCAGTAAAATTAAGAAGTTTTTCTTTTCAAGACTCTGGTCCCCATGAACCCCTCTACCTCAAGGCATGACCATTCCCCACCATAGGATTCAGTTGTCCTTAAGGCTAGTTTCCATATAAAACACACACCTCCTTTCTCCTTGTAGGTCTCTACAGGCCTATTTCTAGTTCAACTCCCAAGTCAGCTCTTACCAAACCCCCAGAATCTCCAGTACAGCAGAGCAGCTCCTTTCCCGAAGTCTCCAAGCCCTGATATCCACCACCTATCTATGAAGCAGACAGCTTGTGCTGTCACTATAAAAACCAGCCCCAAAGCAACAGGAGAAACATATTTGAGGTTTTAAAGAAAAGGAGGCTGGGGATAAGAGCAGGATGCTCCACAGATGGAAAGCAATGCTGTCCCCACTCACCCTGCACATGCTCCAGGTGGAGGAAGATGGAGTCCTCACTCACAGAGTAGCACAACAGCTTGACCATGAAGGGGACCCCATGAGGGATGATGGTCTGTCGCTGACGTGTCTCAACATGGGATTTGGGGAGGCTCTGAGGAGGTACAAATAGATGGGTGTTACAGCATGGTAGGGACTCCCTGCAACCTAGCACATGGCAGGACAGGAAGCCAGACGAAAAGGTAGCATGCCCTATAACTTGTACTAAGCACACCTTGCCCACCCGTATGTTTCAGGGATTGGCCCAGATGCACATGGTCATAAGGTTTGTAATCAAGGCAAACAGATGACTGAGGAGAATCACTTCCCTTATGGAAGCTTTATGAACATGAACTTCCTCCACCACCTCTCTGAGCTGCTATTTTTTAGTCTTCTCACATGCCTCAGGCCTCTGCTTGGGCAAGGAGGCTCTGGCAGGATCGGAAGAAGCAGGCAGATGGAACTGAAAGTACCCACCTTAAGTATAAACGTCGCACCAGTGGCAGGATCCTGGACAATCTGCACCTGTGAGTGGTATATACAATGATGGTCAGATACACTGCCTGCTCCCACCCTAACACACAGCCTACAGGAATGACCCAAGGGACTCAGCTCTGGAACTGAAACAAACTCCCCTCTCAGCTAGAGGAGTTCGGGGTGCTCAAACCCCTACTCTTGAAGGACAAACCACAGGTTGTTAGCAATGAGGCAGCCATGCAGCCAGGGAGTAGAAAGTTCATAAACCCAAGAGGTGGATCCCATAATCACTTTTGCTTCCTTGACAAAGGAGGGCTTCATGCTGCTCCTGCTGGGCTCTGTGGGGTGTGCTGAGCCACCCACCGCAGCCTGGGCAGGGCAGGACAGGACAGGAGGGCCACATCAGTGCTCACAAACTGAGATGTGTGAATGCAGAGGAGAGCATTATGTCAGTGTGTGTATGAAGACAGTAAGCCTGGAATCTTTGCTCCAAGACCATGAGCTACAAATTAGTTTATTCATGTAGGTAGCTTGTCTTTTGTGGAAGTGTTAATTATCCATAGGAGTCCACCATTGCGGTACCTAAGCATCAAGCACAATTCCATATATGGGAAAGAACTGGGCGCATCAATCTCCTTCTAAATCTCTTGGTAGCTCTGGTAAGCAAAAGTAATAGGGGCATTAACAGTTTTTCCAGCTAACTCCTAAAGGGTCTTGCACTCTTGCCTGCCAATATTCCTTAGTGAGAATGGTGTGGATGTACACCTTCATGCTGCTTGGCTTGTGTGCAGTGTCCCAGTACCCACATCCCAGCTGCCAGGACCGTCCAGCTCACATTTTGGTGCAGCCCCAGGCTCACTCCCCCCCAGTTCCAGGTTGAGCCATTACCTTATCGATCACTCCCACAACCTTGTACCGTCTCAGGTTCTCCACTGCCGAACTCAGTGTCCTGATGGGCCGGAAGCGCAGGCTGCTGTAACCCTGCAGGCAGTGAGAGAAGAGCATGAGGCACCTAGAAATGCTACTGTCCATGGCAGCCGGTAGGAGAAGTCCTGGCATTTTCAAGGGAAGGCAGCAATACTGCCAGGCTGGTCAACATCCAGAGGCAACACTCCCATGGCCGTGGTTGATTCCTAACATCAGCTGGACCATTTTCCCGGCCTGCTCCTGGATTTCTAAAGTTCCCAAGGAAAGCTTGCACCTGCAGCAGATGTAAAATCACTCCAAAACTTGGACCCTGACAGGGACTGTTTCAGCACTAAGGGGATCTGTATGGATACAGAAGGGAGTTGCCTTTCTCCCCTTGCCTTTCTCACCAGGCCCCAACTCTACCTGCATCACTGCCCTCTCACTTCATTAACCACCTCCTCCATGCAGCAAAGAGCCCTCTTTAGTTTCCATCCAGAAGGGAAAAATGATGGGGAAGACAATATTCCTAATATGTTACAAGGTGGTTCCCCCCAGCAGCTTCAGTCCAAGTAAAAGTGGCCATTTTCATTATGGTGGCATCAAGCTAAATATACCTCAGGGAGTGGGGCTCCTGGAATTGTCTCATACAAGCTGGGCCCACCTCATCTCTTTGTCCTAGGCAGGGTGAAAGGCTGTCAGTTCCCTCACAGCCACCAGCATGCCAGGACACTGCAGCTCGTGTATCTGCCATTTTATCTACACCACTTTATGGTGGCACCCGGCAGAGGCAGTCAAAGAGGCTCACTGGGGCTGCTTTGTGTGTGTGTGTCAGGTGTCCCAGTGCCACAGATCCGCCATCCCACCCCACCCCACGCCAGCCCCTCACCGTGGCAGTGGGGTTGTTGCCCTCTGCAGCCCGCTGAAGGTGGCAGTTGAAGATTTCCTCTGCACGCCTCAGGTACTGTGTGATCTTCCTCTTCACAGCCTCCCGGCGCTCTTTGTTGGGGTCAACTGTGGTCAGTGCAGAAGGGGGCATGAGAGGCTGCATGCTCCCGGAGGTGTGCCCTGGTCCCCTGTCTACGCTCCCCAGAAGGATGCCCTGGTCCCATTGACACATTCCCCAGAGAAATGCCGTGGTGCCCTCAGCCTTCTCCCAGTAGGGATCACTGCCTGGCAACCCCCGGAGGGATGCTCCGCTCCCTCGCTCCTCTTCCCGGATGGATGCCCCGGTTCCCCTCGGAGGAGGCCTCACGCACCCTGCACGCCGCGGAGCAGCACGTCCACTCCGTTCTGGTAGTGGTTGAAGGCCTCCTCGTAGTCCTCACTGACGTCCCGCTCCAACGCCAGCCGCAGCTGCCGCGCCGCCTCCACCAGGTAATCCCGGCGCCCGCCGCCCTCGGGGCCCGCCGGTGAGACGCGGCTCCGCAGCTGCCCCAGGTAGACGCGGGCCTGCGCCAGCGCCCGGGAGCAGGGCTCGGCCTCCGCCCGGCTCATGATCCCGCACCGGAGACAGGGACCGGCAGCATCCTCCGGCGGGCGGGGAGGGGGGAGGGAGGGGCGGGGCCGCGCCCCCGGGACGGCGCTGATTCGCTGCGGGTGAGGTCATCACCCCCCACCCTCCCGGCGCTGCACCGAGGGTCCTGAATTGGGGCGGCGGGGGGGGTACCGCTGCCACCGCCCCAAGGCCGCCGGGTCCCCACCGTTCCGTTGAGGCGCGGTGAGCGCCGCCGCTCCGCTTGCTCCATTGCCATCGTTATTCACCGGTAATTGTCCTTAATTAACAAAGCTCTCGTTGTTCATTCAGCACTGCCCTTGCCGCCGTGTTCCCTTCCTTCCATAACACTTAATTAGTTCCACTTGTCTTTACCTGGTGTGCTTGTTTCAGCAGCTCCCTGCTGACCCGACCTGTCCTTTCCCATCCCAGGATGGATCCTGCACCCTGCAAGTGACATTGTTCCAAAGCCCTGGGCTCTTGGCTGTCCCTTGTACCAAGTCCTGCAGGCCCATTCAGTTTTACAAACTTATTTCAGATCTATAGAGGGGGGAATGCCAGCACAAATGCACTGATGTCCAAGGGATCAGTGATGGGTAGTGTTCCTCAAGAGTCGGTATTGGGACCAGCACTGCTTTCCAGCAGCACTGACAGTGGGATTGAGTGCACTATCAACAGGTTTGCCAATGTCTGGCTGCAAGTCCCCAGGATGAGGAGGGTGCCAGCCCTCTCCCCTCTGTCAGGGACACACTGAGGCCTTTGCTTGCCAGTGAAGCCACAATGAAACACCCCTTGGAGCTGGAGGGAGCCCTGACACTTGGAGATGCAGCTCCCAAACCTCCCATGCTGGTGGTAACCTCCCCTGCTCCTCCCCTGCCAGAGCTGATCCTTTCATCATTGCTGCAGCAGGACAGCCACATCCCTCTCAGGCATCCAGGTCCTCGGTGTGCATCCCAACACTCCATGCCTGAAAACTCTCACTGCCAAGCAGCAGCCAAAGAGGTGATGCCAGACACCAGGAGCTGTTGGGGAAAGCTGCTGGGCAGGAGTTCATTTGAATTACTTTTTAATCTTAATCACTATTCTTGACAAGCTTACTTTTATTAATTAACATCCTCAGGTTTATGTAACTTCCTTTTTAAAGGTTTAATACTACTGTGGTAAAACTTTTGCTGTTAAAAACAAAGCAGAAACCATCACATACATCCCTCAAGTGCTACACACACTTCTCCTTAGCCTCAAAGTGCAACCAGCAAGGCTGAAACAGCATGTGGGTGCAGGCAGAGCCTGCACAGACCAGGACAGGCCACTGCAGCTGGGTGCCACATGGCCCACACGGCCCCCAGGTGGCATAGGAAGGGGACCAGCAAGTTTCCCTCATCCAAGAAGCAGCCAAGGAGAAGCTTCCTGGAAGACATGCCCAGCTGCAAGAGCACAACTTATCCAGTGCAGGCATGACAGGCATCACCTCAGCACTCACACTTTTCCTCCGAGGGTATCACTGCTGCAGACCACATGTCCCTACGTCAGCCACAAGTAGCACCAGCATTACAGCTCTGAGAGAGCCTGCCCTGACTACAGACTGCTATGTTAGAAGCGGGGAAGAGCTGCCTTGGACCCCAATACCTGCTGAATCAGGCTCCCTTGTTCCTCAGTGCAGGATAGACCATGGGTTGCCTTGTTTGATGGTAATGTTGAAGCTTTTGCATGTCTTGCCCTCCTGCCTTCTGCTTGAAGCTTTTAATAATTTATTTTGTTTTAACCCCATGCCAGGGGTGTCCCACAAGCATGCTTGTGTCCAGCTCGCCCTTAGGGTTTCTAGCTATGTACACTGCTCCAGGTGCAGCTTGCAAGGAGCAGCACAGCATGCATTTGGCAGCCAGCCCCAGCACCTCTGTAGCAGGAACAGAAAAGGGGATAAGAGGATCCCCAAGGGCACTGCTTGAGGCACACAGAAACAGGGGCTGGCCAGACATAGGCAGAGGGGGAAAAGCAGGAAACAGCAGCAGCCACATCCACCTCAACGAGGGCCACCAGCCCCCTCCACACAGCAGAATGATTCTTGCCCCCAGGTCAAGTGAATGAGCTCTGGCAGGATGTTTCTTGGGTGAAAAGGTCCACAGGCAGCCTGTACCCCCTATCCTAACCTTCCATCAGCCCAACAAGGCTGAAGGAAAGCCACAGGACAGCAAGCAGTGAGGGATGGTGAATAAGAAGTACTATCTCCATGCTACAGTGTGGTGGAGAAGGGCATTTCCTCAAAGGGTCTCCCAGTATCCACCTGAGCTCCAGCACATGGGCAGCCCCCAGCCTGGGAAGCAGCCTGGTCCTGACCCACTGGTTGCTCATCTCCAACGAGGGCAGCCTGCTGCTGGAGACAAGCCCTGGGCTGTGGCAGGACTGCCCCCCCTCCAGCCTGGGACAGAGCCCATGGGAAGAGCGCTGCCTGCAGTCGCTGGGAAGCAGATAGGAGCACTCACACTTCCAGCACCTGCATCCGCCCACCAGGTTTTATTGAGCAGGGCAAGGCTGGGATGTGGCTGCAAGTATGTGGGGAGCCCTGGCAACCCCAATTCCCACTCCTTCCCCTCCAAGAGGGCTTTCCAGGCACCCTCCTGGGCTAATCTATGCCAAGGCTCAGACGGACACAGCCCTGTAGCCTTGCCTGCCCAGGTTTCCTTCCTCCCCAGCTGCAGGGCACTGGCAGGACAGAGCAGTTCTGCAGCTGCAGCCCTCCAAGCCTCCTCCACCCATTCCCGTGATGCTGTCCCCAGCCAGCTCTAGCAGCACATCCACCAACTCCACTCCTTATTGCCTGTAATAACGCCAAGATGCTGCTTGAGCTCCTCATCTTCAGCCCCAGGCCTGGTCATAAGTTCTTTTGCCCTGCTGTGATGGTGCAGATGGGGTGAGCGAGTCCTCAGTTGCAGACTGCATTCCAGCCAGGGCCAGGCAAGAGTCCAGTCAGCTTTTACCTGCTGGAGCCCTACTCCCCACCATTGCATGGCAAGACACAGCTCCACAGGTTCCTTACGCCAGGGAAAGACACTGCTGGCTCAAACCCAAGCAGCAGGAGCAAGGCCAGCTGCAGAGCGGAGGCTACCTGCGTGGTGTGCCACATCTGCAAAGAGAGCATGGCATGGGTGAGCACTGCTGGGATTGCGGGACACCAGGACCTCCAGGTTCACCCGCTGTGCCCCAGGTTCCCCCTTCTCTGTGCTGAACACCGCCTGCACCAAACCAAAGCACTGCGGACCACAGACAGCCCCTTAACAGGGAAGAGCAAGGGGAATGGGGCTGTAGGTGCTGGCTAAGCCCTGAACAACAGGCTTCAGAAAAAACAGGGAAATACAACATGGAAGTGTCAGCCATAGGCACCATACCCAAAAACCGTACACAGTGAGAGTTCAGCCTGCATTGTTACGGCAAGTGGTTTGAAGAGTCAGCTAAATGTAAGGAGGGAAAGGGCAGGGTAACCCAAACAATGACCAGCCAAGGACAGCAGGAAGGACACAGCTGACAGCAGGATGGGGCTAAAACTGGAAATTCATGGATCCAGGAAATCCAGAGTGGACTGTGATAGTGACAGAGCCACACACCATCAAGTAACTCCATCCATCCATCCATCCCCACCCTGGATGGGACTGGTCAGCTTTGAGCAGCTGAGCCTGGAAACTACTGAGTCTTCAGTAAGAGGCCCATTTCCCTACAGCCACTCACCGTCCCTGCTGTCCTGCTTTCTCCTGGGCCTGCTCTGCACAAACTCCTCACTGCTTACAGTGTCAGTAAAGCCCTAAAGGCTTAATAAACCTGATCATCCCAAAGAAATGAACCCACAAGACACCACCCATACCGGCCCATGCTCACTTACAGTTCACAGCCTTTACGTCTCGTCCTCTCTTGTCTTCTCTTACCTCGGCCCTTAAGCCTTCTCCTTTGAAGGGAAAGGACCACAAGAAAGGCTGATGTGTGGGAGACGAGACACACAACCCCAGCCCATAACACTGCCTCTGATATCACTTACCTTCCCAGCCTCATCAGGTCCTGCCGGGGCCTGTGGGGATAGGAAAAGGACAGTAAAGCAGCTACTTGGGCAATGCTGGCTGTTGGGCTGCTGCCCCAGTGTGCAGCACAATCCACCTGTTATCATTCATGCTTAAACCAGACCAAATACAACTTCCTTTCATGTTATCATCTCCTCAGACAGGAACTGACTGCAGTAGACAGAGAGAAGACAAAGACAGCAGAGGGGCAGGGGGACAGTCAGCTTTGACAGTTCCCCCCAGGGAAGTGACATTCTGCCCATGAGGTTGGGGAGCACAGGTTCAATTTCAGCTGCTCTCAGTGACAGCTTTCATAGCTCAGCTGGTCAAACAGCATGTAACATCCCAAGTAACATGTGGGATTTGCTGCAAAGCCTCAGTAGTGGTTCTCAGACCAGCCAAAACATACTTGGCTTAAGCATCCCATATAGGTGCCAAGGCCAGGACATACACCAAACCCTCACTACACTTCAAAAAGAAGAGCTGTAAAGGCATGGAAGGCAGCTTAAGGAGAATCCAAAAGGTGCTGCAGAAGCAGGAAGCTTAGAAAGATTCAAAGGCAACCAGCATGAGTGCTTGTAGGAGATCCCCTGGGAGTCATCCTAGGTGGGAAAACCACAACAGGCTCAGGAAATTCCCTGCATGGAAAATAGCTGGAAGCAGAGCAAGAGGGGGGAAGTAACACGTGCTTCTTCCTACTCTCCCTTCTGCATCCACCAGCAGATGCTTCAGAGACAGAGTGGAGCTGGAAAAGTCTTGGGTCTACTCCAGCACAGCCGCTTTTACAGCTGCAGGGGAATACCAGCCCCGGGATCCTCAGGCTCTTCTTCCAGGCAAGGATCTTGTGTCTAATGGCTGCCCAACAGAACACTCAATCCCCAGTTTTCTCAATAGTGGATCACCCTGGGGTCATGAGGGGGAGCAAGTGCCAGGATCCCCCATGCAGGCAGGGTTGAAGCATACCTGTGGCAGAAGCCATCCGTGAGCAGCCCTGGAACAGCTCCTGGTTCCCAAAGCACTGCAGACCCCAGGCAGGGGCTCCGTCCTGCCTAAGCTCTCACCACTTCTGGGAACAGTGATCACCCAAGGGGTTAGCTGTGTGCCTGGGGTCTGTGGCAGGTTGGTGCTGCACATCCATACCAGGCTGGCACTGCACATTTCAAGCTTTCATTTGTGGGTTTGGATGTAAGCTCCTGCGCTCTGCCTCCCTGGATGGATAGGGCATCCTCCCTTAAATGGAGCCCCAAGGCCCAGCCCTTCAGCTTTCTCTTTGGGCCACAGTCACGCTCAGGTATGGCAAGCCATGGAGGTCTCTGCTGAGTCACCACCAGGCACCTGCTGTTACCTGCTGGCTAGAGGATTACATGCCAAGCACGCCAAGGCAGCCATGGTGCTGGAAGGCCCAGACGCTGCTGCTCACAGATCCAAAGTGCACCAGCAGCTCCAGCCCTGCAGACAGTGCATGGTGCAGGGAGGCCACTGCAGAAGCACAGTGCAGCCTGCAACTGAGCAAGGGCCGTAAGCACCGGGAAACAGAGGCAGCAGGGAGAAAGGGGTTCCAGCAGTGCCAGGGTGCCCCCCTCACAGCTCACACATGGCGAGCTGGGAAGGTTGCTCTCGCTGGAGGAGCACAGGGGTGCAACACCAGCCAGGGGGGTCCCTACCTGCACTCGCACTGCTTGTGCTCGGTGAAAGCCATCTCCACGTAAGGAGCCTCCCCATTCGGCTTTATCTTCAGGAGCTGAAAGAGGAGCAAAGGTTACTTCCCAGCCAGCGGCAGGAGGGGGCTGGAAGGGCTCCCACGGCACTGCCTTGCCACCGCAGCCTCTCAGGCAGACGCATGTCTAACCTGTTCCCCAGCACCTCCGGCACCAGAGGCTCCACCTCTGCACGCAGGCAGCACCGGCCAGGCCCAGCAGCTCCGGCAGCCTGGGAGGCTCTGCTGGTGTCGCCCCGTGTCTTCAGGGCTGTAATTTAAGCTTTATGTTTTGGGGATTTCCCAGCCTTAGAGGAGGTTTCTGTGTCCCTGCCTTTCTCGAGAGCTTTCACACATTGGATCACTTTGCTCATCTCCCTTCTCCAATGGGAACACGCATGTTTTACAGACCATTCCCATTGCTGCTGCCTCCTTCCCCTCCTTCTCCTGTTCCTCCTTCCCATAGCACCACAGTGCCTCCCCAGACCAGGGCTACAGGATTCGCCCTGTTACATGTCAATCCATGGCCCAGCCCAGAGTTTGCGTTGGAAATCTAGGGGCTTCACAGGGTATGCTCATCATTGCTGTCATCTATGCAAGCCCTTGTGGAAATACCTGGCCTTGCCATCCCTCACACAGCCATCTTCATGGAGGGAGACCTGCACATGGGGAGCTGCCTCCTGTTCATGCCAGGCTCTTGCTCCACTTCAGTGGAGACTTTTTGGAGACTCCAACCCTGCCTTCAAACACACTTTGAGACTCTGAGGGACCAAATTCACTGGTGATTTATTGCAGGCACTCTCTAGTCCTTCATCCATGAGCAGAGCAGAGCAGAGCTTTTCCCTACTCCCCGAAGCAGGAGTGGGCTGATCCCTGGCAGCACAACGCAAGGACTGCAGTGCGAGGACAATGGCTGCCAGGCACAGTGGGAAAAGGCAACTAGCAGCATGTCTGCAGCCCAGGATCTCCCACCCCACTTCACACAGCTCCCACAGTGGGGGCTGTAAATGTGGCTGGTGCAGCCCTTCATGGTCACCATGCCCCCAGCATACACTCGCTGTCAGCACCACCACAGGCATCTCCTGACACACAGAGCCTTGCTTCTCTCTGTGATTCAGGGCCAGCATCTGCTTTACCCCACCAGGCAAAGTCATGGGTACTTGGAACACCCACAGCCTCACTGCAGAATAGGGAAAGTTGGAAAGGTGACAACAGTCAACAAGAGGGACCACACTGAGGGCAAGGAAACAGGAAGGGAGGCCAGTGCCACCAGGGATGTCACCTGGCCTCAGAGACAAGCCCAAAGAGCAGGCAGTGGGACCCTCCTGGTTTGGTATGTGTGAATAACCTCTCGCCCCTGCTATCCACGCTGCTATGATGCCTGGAGGATGCAAAGCCTCAAGTTCACCCTCCCAGCTATTGGCCAGGAGACCACCACATCCCTGGCACAGCCACAGCCCCACAGCAGCAGCGTTTACCTGCATGGTGACCGTGTTTGTTTCCACAGGGACACAGCGGAGACCCTCGTCCCCACAGCAGCCTCCACAGCGCTGCAGGGAGACGCAGGAGGGTCTGAAAATGTACTCCACCTCGTCGGGGAACTCGCTGATGACGTCCACCAGCTGCTCCAGGGGCCGGCAGAAACTACGGTTCCAGATCTCCCGGAAGGTCAGGACTGCAAGAGACCGGGGTGAGGGGCTGTAAGGAGGCGCCAGGAGGCTGAGCCCGGCCGGCTGCTGCCGGGGCAGGTGCAGCGGCCGAGGTGGGGTCCTGCTTCCATCACTTGACCCAGGGATGCAGGGGACCCCCTTGTGCTCCCAGAAAGTCCATCACCGCACTGGCGGGGACACAGCCACCGCCATGGGCTCGTTCTTCACCTGCCCACAAGCTCTGCCTCCTCCCTCTCCGCTCTCCACCTTGTCCTCCCTGCTCCGCAGAGCGATAGGGAGCCGTCTCTTAGGCTTCCCAGCGGGAAGAGTAGAGAGGAGCCGAAGCGGAGCGCAGCCCTGCGCCAGACTTGCCGCCTCTCCGGCGCCCGGGGTGCTTCCCTGGGCAGGAACACTCCCCTTCGGCTCCCGCGGCGGTGCCCGGTGCCGAAAGCGAGGAGAACGGGCTGCTCCGAGCCCCGGCAGAACTGCCCGCTGCCCGCCCGAGCACTGCCGCTGGACTCCACGGGGGTAACAGTCCCAGGAGGCACCGAAACCCGCCCCAGCCCTGCGCGCAGCAGCCGGAGCACCGGCTGCCGTCCGCTGCCAACTCACCGGGCGGCTCCGCGCTGGCGGTCCCCCGCGCCTCCGGGGCCTGCAGGGAGGGAAAGGCGGGTTCTGGCGGGGCTGCACGGGGGAACCCCCCGCAGCCTCCCTACCCAGCGCCTGGAGGAGCTGCACCGGCCACCACCGCCACGGCGGGCAGCGGCACCGGCCGAGCCGGGCTGCCGCCACCCCGGACCCCACTCCCACACCCCGGCTCTCACCGGGGCAGGAGGTGCCCCCAGCGT
>JASSUY010029634.1:13540-37041 GCA_032466535.1 Forpus xanthops
AGTTTAGATTGGATCTGAGGAAGAAATTCTTTCCTGTAATGGTGGTGAGGCACTGGAATGGGTTGCCCAGGGAAGTTATGAATGTTCCATCACTGGCGGTATTCAGGGCTGGTTTGGACATAGCCTTGGGTGGCATGGTTTAGTGTGAGGTGTCCCTGCCCATGGCATGGGGTTGGAACTGGATGATCTTAAGGTCCTTTCCAACCCAAACCGTTCTATAATTCTATCACTGGGTGCCACACACAGCAGAAAGCAACACATTTAACCACCCACCTTCAGCTCTTCAGCAAAGCAAACTGAATCATTCCACACTTCGGGAACAACTCTAGGGCTGCTGCATTCCAATTCCTCCTCGTTTCTTCAACCATAAGTGGTACACTTCAGTCTTTTCTGGGGTTTCTAGGTTCTGCTTGGAACCATTGCACCTACTATGAAAGGGTTAAATGACATTGAACTGCAGTTGCCCTGAGGTATCCAGATTAGGATTTTTTTTGGCGTTTAGTTTTTATCCATATAGTTATAAATATTCAGCAATGCTGAATTTGGGGTTTCTTGGTCAATATCACTCACATTTTCTTGGAAAAATGTGGGCCAGGAGAGAGCAATTGTCAAAGAACTTCATCATGCCCATTTAAAAAGCATTCTGTAGGATTGGTGCCTTCCCCCAAATGATGCTGGGCACTGCCTATAATCTTTGTATTTTATTGTATTTTAATGGCACAAATTTCAATTCTCCTTTTCAAGAGCTAGGAAATTCTGCAGTGTGAAGGCGCAGATAAGTGGATCGGAAGTGCTTTTATCCTGCCTCCTGTTTCAGACTTGGCTTTGCCACAAGATCCTCCCCTTTCCACCGAGTTTCAGCTGCCAATTGGGATGGAATGCGACGGAGGCTGCTGCCAAGTGGTACCGAGGGACTTGTATAAGGCTCAAAGGCTTGGGAGGAGTCCATATGTCCTGCAGCCCCTGCATCCCCTTTCCTGACACTTCTTTAATAAAGTATTTCATTCTTGAATTAAGTATTTAATTCTTTGATCGCGATATCGCCGCTTGTCGACAAGAGGAATGGACAGCCCCCCCCCGTGCGTCCACGTTGCCAAGCAACGCCTAAAATGGCTGCCGCCGCGCTAGGCACGCTGGTAGTTGTAGTTCCAGGACCGGAGAGTCCCAGCATCCCCCTGCGGACGCAGGACTCTCCTTCCCAGCATCCCTCGCGCGCAGGCGGGCGGTGCAGGGCTGAGGGAGGGTACTCACCTGCGCGGAGGGGGGCGCAGGTAGGGCGCTGCGGTGGTGCTGCTGGGATTTGTAGTTCCGAGCGGAGGAGCCATGCGGTGAACGCCGACTGTTGTCCGGCAGGAGCGAACTACAGCTCCCAGGTCACCGCGGGAAGGAGCGGGCAGGGCACCGCCTGAGGGCGGGGGGTACGAACGGGAACCTGCCGCCGGCGCGGCGGGAGATTGTTTCCTCAGGTGAGTGGGCGGTGGGTCGGGCGGACCGGGATCCTCTGGTGGCGGCAGCGGTTGCCGGCAGGAGACGGGGAAGGGGGGCTGCGAGCCTCCGGGTGTTGTCCGGTCCCCGGGCGTTGCCCCATTGTTCGGGGTGCGGTGGCGGCGGTGTGGGGAGGGTGTTGGGGCCGATCCCCGAGCGGCGTCCCAAGGGGCGGGCAGCGGCGGGTGAAGGGTATTGGCAGAGCGGAGCAGGCGGAGGGAGAGCCCCCGAGCCCCTTTCCGGGCCGGGAGGGCTGAGGGATCAGCGGTGGGGGTTTGCTGTGAGGGGTGAGGCTGGGGAAGAGTCGCCCTTCTGTCCTCCTTCGTGCTCAGCTGTATCAAGGCCGCTTGTGCATGATTCACCCTGAGGAGCGGCGTTATCGAGGCAGCGAACCGTCTCCGTATCGTAGCATCGCAGACTGGTTTGGGTTGAAGGGACCTTAAAGCTCACCCAGTTTCACGGGCAGGGACACCTTCCACTGGAGCAGGGTGCTCCAAGCCCCTGTGTCCAACCTGGCCTCGAGCACTGCCAGGGATGGGGCAGCCACAGTTTCTCTGGGCACCCTGTGCCAGCGCCTCAGCTCTGTCATAGGGAAGAGCTTCTGCCTTAGAGTTCATCTCAATCTCCCCTCTGGCAGTTAAAGCCATTCCCCTTGTCCTGTCCCTACAGGCCCTTGTGCAAAGCCCCTCTCCAGGTTTCCTGGAGCCCCTTCAGGCACTGGAGCTGCTCTAAGGTCTCTCCTTCAGGAGCCTTCTCTTCTCCAGGCTGCCCCAGCCCAGCTCTCTCAGCCTGGCTCCAGAGGGGATACTAAACTTTATAATAATAAAACTTTTTAACAAAACTTTTGGTCTAATAAAACATTAGGGACTTTTCCTAATAAACTGACTCAGTTCACCAGTTTTAGTAAATCTGAGAGTTTTTAGGTTTGTGAGTTTTTGGCTTTTGATTTTTCTGGATACACAAGCAAATATGTACTTCTATAACACAGAATTTTGTTGCACTTTTCAGGCCATGCATCTCTTCAGCTTCCAAAGCATCTTTCCCTGCATAGTTACACTATTGGCAACCAGATTGCACTTGTATTTAGTTCTGCTCTCAGTTAAGAGTCTGCCACTACTGTTGTAACAGCAGAATGCATTACAACCAGATTTATTGTTGGTAGCACAACAACAAAGTTGTTGGTGGTGTTAATTGGTGTTTGCTGTAAGCATATAACTGCTTTTGAAGCATAGCCCCAGCTTAAAGTAGATATCTTCATTGTCTGAAACAGAAGGTGCGTGTGGTTTCAATTGCTGGTTGCTGGCCTGTTACCCAGTTGTTTTGAGGGATAGTCATTCTTTGCAAGGGTGCATGCTAAGAAATCTGGAAAAACAAGTCCTCCTTCAGGTCTAATTTATAAAAGATTGTTCTAAGCACAACCTTATCTATTCTTCTTCCTTGCAGGTTTATTGTGAAACACTTGCAGCGTCAATGAGAAATTAGCAGTAAACCACATACCGCAAGTGTTGGGTGTTATCTGGGGAAGATGCAGTGTTCTGGTGCATGCCTCTGAAGGAGCCGGTGAGTGAGAGTTCAGGTTTTTATGAGACTGTTGCTTGTGAGCGTGCATTTTGACTTTCCCGGTATTGCTGTTTCATCGTGACTAATTCAAGGTCACATCAGAATTAAGGAGCCTTTGGCAGTGCAATGAGTGTGATAGAGTTTCAATCTTTGATCTGCTGAGTGAATTATAAAGCCACCTGAAATTTAGACAATGTTTCCTTTTCCATGTACCTGAAAAAATTACCTTACTCAAGCAGTCCTCCAGCAGCACTTTAAGCAAGAAAGACACTGATGGTACAACAGAAATAATAGACACACAGCTCTGGTATGGAAAATGTAGGTAGAAAGATGAATTAAAGATCACTTGCTTCCTGGAGTGGGAGGAAAATGCCTTCTAGTGCTTAGTGTTCATGAATTGAGTTCTTTTTAAAAGCAATGAAAGGAAGAATTCCCTTAGTGAATCTTGATGTGTTTAGCTTATGTGTGTGGTGGCACTTGAGATCCAAGCTGACAGTGATTTGAAATTTGTTTCAAATGTGGAACTCTGGTGTGAAATACTCATTTTAATTAAAAGTCAGTGTTCTCAAAACTGTGTTGGCATCTCATGCATAAGTACTTTCTAATCTAGGCTCCTGTTTGTACATGCCTTTATCTTTTTTTTTTGCTATAATCCAAAGAGGAAATGCTGCCAAACATGAAACATATTCTAGAGGTCATACATTGTTCTCCTGTGGGTGCGCAAAACAATTTGTGTGGGTTTTGCTGTGCCTGATCCTGATCGCATTCACTTAGTTAATCTAAAAAACTAAAGCTTCAGCTACCTCATTCAAAGGCATGCTTAGTGTTTGTACATACTGAGTGTCTCAGAGGCATTAGGGCTTTTTCCTTTCTGAAGTTAAAATTACAGCCTAAAATATCATCAGTAGAACACTTATGATTGACTTCTGGCTGAAAAGCAGTAAAATGAGTTGTGTTAATTCCATGGGTTTAGGGAGACTCATTAACAGCACAAATCCCTACTTGTGGTTGCTGTCTTGGAAGCTCTGCACTTGATTTATGCTCTGACTTGCAAGTTACAAGCTCTTTTCACCCTTGCTGAGGTGTGGCACAACCAGACTTTGTGAACACTATATATGTTTTTCAGATGATTGCATATAAAGAATATGGGTGCCTAAATTTGTCTGATATCTTTCATGGGTATTAGCCTAAAAAAAAAGAGCTTGAATTTCTGTCTCATACAGACAGATACTATTTATATATTATTATATATTAATATTATATATTATGTTATTAGGCTTCTAATTTTTACTGGCAGAGAGAAAATCCAGGAGGATATGTAGAAGTGGTTTTGGGACCTGGAGTAAAATGTAAATTAAGTAAATATGACATACATCTCCTATGTTTGGAACCTTTAAAGCAGCTTGTTTATCTCTGCTTTCATTTTCCTGTGTTCAAAATTAGTTCAAACAGAAAAGCAACCAAACAACCACATACACATACACATGTGTGTGTATACATAAGGTTAGATATATAGAGAGAGATATTTATACATATAAGCTCAGATATTAACTCTCACTGAAATAAAAAATATTGGCTGATGAATTGAGGGCAGATAGATCTTGTGTCCTATTTCTACTTGGAACAGCTGCAGGGCACATGTTCTAGTTTGTTAGAATCACTAGTGGCTGTGAACAGCTATCTGCCCATAAATGCAGCAGTATTGTTGATTAGTATCTTGATATATTTCAGGAATGGAAATAAAACCGGTGTTGAGCTTTTGCTATACAGCTATTTGCATTCACAAAGAGGAGGTTCAGGCGCTTGGAAGGAGTTAGTTTTACAAATGTTTTCTTGTTTAGTGTGAGTTGTTCCTGCAAAGAAGTATTTTTCTACATAACAAGAATATACTTGTTTAAACAAATTCCTTTTTCATCTGCCTTTTCTGAGTATTTACAGCTATTATAATAATCAAGTTTTGACAAAAATGCCTACCTAGCATCCAAAACAATGAAATGAAATATCAGCAAATGCCTTTACCAGCTCTGTTTTCCCCAGAGAAACTCTTTCTCAGCCAAGCAGCAGTATCTCATTTCTGAAGATAAACTGTAGAAAACTGATAGGTAATAAGGCAAACTCTTTGTTTAAAATACATCCATTTAACATTAGACTCTACTGGACTGCCTTAAAGAACCCTGAAGTTGTGCTACTCAATTTGTACTACACTAGAAAGGCATGAAAAGAAAACCCTTGTTTGTAAGAGGTTAAATGTGTAAATTAATTTATACCCAATGTAATCTGAACCAGGATTATTCATAGCATTTATATAAGTACTCTCAGACACAAGTGGAAAGCTCTCTGGCAAACTAGGTAAGTGCAATGTCTGCTTCAGCAATCATTTACTGAGTTACAAGTAGTTTCTGTTGTGTTCAAATGTGCTCAAGAAGAAACAGTTACCATCAAAGCTCTCAGCTGGGTGTCCTCAGCTTTTGGGCATAGGAGCTGCATTCTAGAAAGGTCATCTCCTTTTATCTTCTGAGATGATTTCGCCCTTCTGTTAAAGATGTTTGCATTTGAGGCATCTTGTCACCTCAGGTACTGCTGAAAAATAACATCAGAGGTTTTTAGTCAGCAATTTGTAAGCTCAGCTGTAGATTACATATGTGTCTTTCCATATGTGTAAGATTCCCAAAGCTAAACATTCCGGGCTGGTTTTGGCGGTGCCATCACTTTCCAGCGGTTGTGTAAGCTGCCATTATCCATCTTAATTTTCACCCAGGATGTGGTTGTAGTGCCATTTCTGGAGCTAACTAGTTCTTACTGTCTCACTCTGGTGAATTTGTGTGTACAAAGGCACCTTGCTCCTTACATTCCTTCGTTCCTATAACCTCCCTTTCCAGCAGCATGGCTGATCAGGTGCTGTTTGAATCTTCCTCAGGTAACACTGCACACAGTGCACTTACACTGACTGCCTGCTTTTCATTTTACTATAGGTGTCATTAGGATATGTAAATGTGAACTGATGACACAGTTGCTGACAGACTTGACATCCATTGTCATGTCTAGATTGGAAGGTATCACAACAGTGCAAATCTTTCCTCCCCTGCTCCAATCCTCACTAACTGTCAAAATTAGTTGTAGCACTAAATCTGGAGTTTGGTCTCCAGGATCTCAGTCCTTGATCTCAGAGCTTTCAGCTGATGGTGGAAGACGATATTAAGTTTTCCCATCAAGCTTGTTTTGAAGGTGGGGCAGCAGGCTGTGATTTAAAAAAACTGAAAGGAAATTAATCATAGGAAATGCTCAGTGATTTTCTTCCTCAGAAAATCAACTTGCCAAGGGGCATGGTATGTCTTTCTCCATCATTTAAAGCTATCCACTGGATTCTTAGTTAACAAAAATAGTCACAAATCTCAGTTTGTGAAATGAGTCACCAAAGGAGTTTTCGCATCCTTTCTTTCAGACACTTTCCTCTTAAGTTCTAGTTAGGGAGTCTGTCCCTATGTTTTATTTATCATATAAAAGACTGTTTTCCTAAAGCTACTAGGCTGCAGGTACAGTAGTTCTGAGAATTGGATGTGCCTTCCAGTATTACTTTGACTAGAGAATAGGCTGATATTGTAATATTGACTTAGGGAGTGTCTGAACAATAGTGCTTTTTAGTTTATCCCAACAATTTAATTAAAGACATGTGGAGTTACATAGCAAATGTGGAGAGGAAAAAGAGCAAGGCTGGCTTGTGATATTCTGTTCCACTCTGGGAAGAGCTGTTCTTGGGCACTCGAGAAATTCTGCTTATGAACAGACTTCATTAATGCTTCATGACTGCACTGTCATGGACAAAAATGATTGCAGTACTGCCTTTTCAAAGTGGTGGGTGCTCTCTGTCCTGCTCCAAATCCATCACAGTTGAGTGCTGCAGAGAGGAGCCTGTAGCTGTGGGGAGGCTTATCAGCGGCGGTGCCAGGCGGTAACCGTTCTGTTGCAATCACATTGATTTTTAGAGCCTGGGTGTGGAGTAGTCTCTGCATGGCCCAGTTTGGAGCAGACTGATAAGGCTCCTTGTTCCTTAGCAACCACAGTCTGCCATAGCTAGAAACCTGCCCCTCTGCAGCTGGAGGGAAAATACTGAATGCCTCAAATTTGTATCTTGGACCTAAGGTAAGTCATTCTCCCCCCCCCGCCCCCAGCAGATTTAACTTAAGCGCCTCTGCATTCAAATAAATGTATTAGCAAAAGTTCCTTAACAAAGGGCAAACATGACTTCTCTTTCATTAATAAAACATTCTAATTTCATTCCCTGTTCTTATTTAGATCTGTGTCTTTCCTGGGCATGGAGGTGCCATATGTGTTTCTCTTAACTAGACTTGTAGCAGAAGTTGCCAGCAAATCTACTGAAAGTTCGGTAGGTACTTCATGGTATTTTGTTGTGCTATAAACCAGATTATTTTTCTCTGACATTGCAGTTTATAGAGGCTTTCTAATTTAACAGAAATGATCTATACTGCTAGCGGTCATTAACTGCAACTTTTACAATGGGTCAATTTGCTGTGATGGCTGATTGCCTATTACATCAGTGAGTTTTTCCTCATCCTGTGCTTGTAGACAAGTAGGGATGTAACTGATAACACCTCACACTGTGTGGAAAAAGGCATGATCCAAAGAAATCCCACTTTTTAACCTGCTTGGCAGTTTAACTACAAACAGTCCCAAACCTGTATTACCCAAAATTTAACTTCTCAAATGGCTGAAAAGCTCTGAATCAAACACTGCTTCAAGTCACAAAGTTCTGCTTGCAGGAGAGTTTGAACAAGACTCTGTAAAAATCTGGTCTTAAGCATGTTATCTATAGATCTTTTGGCTCTTTACTGTAGCCTCCTAATTTCAGTTTTGACAGTCCCAGACATTTCCCCTGCTAGCTTTGATCTTTATCACTCCTGGATTTGATAGCTTTTGCTTATAAGCAGAGCAGTACCGGCTGTTACCTGTTAGGTATATTTAAGTTACTTCTATGGGTAAATATAGATAAGGTCTTGTTACTTTTGACCAAGAATACTTCACCCTTTTAAAGACTGATTTGACTTGCTATATTGCTTAGGGGAATGTACCTGCACACTTTAAAAGGCTTGGGGGTTTTGTGTTTTATTTTGCTTGCACAGATTTAGAGAATGGCTGTGCCCAAGTCTACCCAGGATGGTCCTAATGTCTGTCACAGAGTTTCTTACAACTGTTTACCTCTAAGCTTATGTCACAGCTTGTTGTAATTTGTAAATAGCTTTGAAACTGGCTTTTATGAAAATAAACTACATGCCTTCAGGATACATGAAGTTATTCTTTTCTATTAAATGTGGAAGGAAGAAGCTTTTGTAGTTCTGCTGGATTGCTTTGCTGAATGTAGAGGTTATCATCACTTGCAACACAGGAATTTAGTGAAAACTGGGGGTTTTCCAGTCATTTTGCAATAGTATTTCTGAGCAAATCTCTCAGGATATTTGTGTGGTGCTGAACTGTGTTTCACTGAAGATTTAGCAGTTCTTGGAAGCTTTGTCCAGATCAGTGGCAGAGTGTGCATTTGTTCTCAAAGTGATTGGGTAGCAGCAGCCATGTCAAAATCAAGTCGATGGTGCATCTATCTTTTTCTCTCCTTGTATGGTTGCTTAGTGCAGCAAGAGAGTTACAGCAAGTTTTAACTGCAGTTACAGCTTATTTCTCTGTAGATTGGTGTTGAAGCATTTTAGTAAACTGAAGAACCGTGTGAAATGTAATTTCCTTCATTAGATTTCAGAAATGGAATGCTGTGTGGATATGTTGGATTCCAACAGTTCCTGTTCAGTATCTAACCAGTGCAGTCCAGGTATGGTGTGGCTTTGTTAAATTCCACATTGGTTTTGACAGCACCAAAATACAACACCTGATAAATTGGGGAGTGAAAACAAAAATCATTAGTGCATGTACTTATTAAAGTCTTTCTTCCTTTGTATACACAAGGTAAAGCCTTTATAACTCATGAATGTTGTCCTTGCATGGGAAGGAAAATAGACAACTATTAATAAGGTTATTCTCTATCTTATTTAGTATGCAGTTGGATTTTGGTAGGAGCTACTGTAAATGCTTAAAAGCCCTAAAAGCCCCTATAATGAGCATAGAAGCAAAAATGCTGTAATGCCTATCAAAGGGCGCATCAAGAATTATTCCAGTATCGCTTCGTTAGCACAGAATGCGTCACTCTTCCTTGAGCCTTACATGTAGAGTTGTTTTTCTTCCAAATGGAGTGAAAAACTTCTTTTGCCACCCTCCAGCAGTAGCAAAAGGGTGGGCTCTTTTTTTTAATGCCATTTTCTGTCAAATGACAGAGTAAAATGAGTGAAGAATTAGTGGCTTTAAAATTGAGGTCCACTTCTGGGTTCAGTCATTTTCTTGTGGTGGTTGTTAAAGCATTTTAAGCTTATGTTCACTGGTTTGTTAGCTTCTCTACCTGTTGCTTTATTTAATGCATTCATTTCTGCTTCTAAATCATTTTAGATATGGTGTAGTCAACTGTCTCAAGGTTATGGGATTGCGTTCTCTTGAATTTTATTGTAAACTTATAATCTACCAATACCTTCGGTGTCAGCTAAGTGCTTTGATCCTTCCTTCCTATGACTATAGAAAGTCTTTCCTTTACATTGGATCTGTTCATGTTTAGATTAAATGTCAGATATAATTTATTACTGTGAGCATCAAATGTGCTGCTTCTAAGGAAAACATAGCAGCAGAGCTGTTTTCAAATCAGCACCTTACTAATGGTTTGCTTTATGGAATAATTGATACTAGTTTGGCTCAAGGCTTTATAGAACTGGATTTTAGCCAGCACAGTAAGGTTTTTTTCTCCTTTTAACTAAAGACTGTAATATGATCTAGTAGGAATATCCTTCTAATCTTCATGCCTCAAGTCTAAGCCTCAAGTGAAACCACCGCAGCTTTATTGTATTAAATGAAGTTGTTATTGAAGATGTGCCTAATTTTTTACTTTGTCTTAACAAAGAGCAATATGTGCATTTAAACATAAATTGAGAGATCTGAACTTTGAAGACATAGGCCAAGATGAAAGTTTAATCAGTTTCCAGCCTGCATGGTAACTGATAGAAACCGCTTGCCATCTGTCACAGAATACTTTGAACAGGTTTGGGTTCTCCTTAAAGTGAAACAAATAGTATACTACTTGAGAGGACTGAGGCAGGGGGAAAAGATTGTATTGTGGCAGTATTTGTGGTTTTAGCTTCAGGTGCTTGATGATAGGCTCATCAGCATCTTTCTTCCTCCAACAACACTCTTTCTTATTGCTAGCGCCTTTGTCCCTGCCTACTTCTATTTTTGATGCAATATATTAAAATGGCATTTAATTTTGTCTTGACAGTGAATGACCTCTGAAAATGTAAAATTCTGCTGCTTTGTTTACTGTTGAGGGTAGTTACAGGTTGTGAGACACTTCTTAAAACTAAAACATGTGAGGCAGTGAATGGAGCTATGTTGAAATTGCCCCCTGGGAGTTATTTGCTTGTAACTCATTCTTCTTTTAGGCCCTTGAAAGATTCTATCTTTCCTGGAATAAACACTTTGAAATGAAACCTCTTAACTTGTATAACATGATAGAAAGCAGGGGATGTTTGTAACTGGTTGACCAGACAGAGGGAGTTTGTTGCCTCTACCTCTTTCTGAAGACTAGGAAAGATCTCTAGGGTGGCTTTTGTTGTTTCAAACCTCTGTACATCTTATTCTCATGCAGGTTGTTACAGACAATGGAATGAGGATGGTAGCAGCAGCTGCATTAAATGCAAAAATGAAACCCTTCCTGTTTCATCTGTTTACAATCTAACTGAATGCAGAAATAGTGAGTCATTTACCATCCCTTTCTTTTCGAGGGGGGGATTTTGGTACTGAGATCTCTCCTTGCATGTGTGGCCCTGCAAAGAGTGTTCAAGAAGGCATCAAATGGTTCAGATTAACTTTTTCCCCTCTCCTTTGCAACACTTCAACCTTTCCCAAAGTCCTGATTTAACTTTGAGCTTTGAACATGTGACAAAACCTATGGAAACTTTGAAATTTGATTTGCAGAAACTGTGCAGAGGCAGAGTGGAACCATTCCAAGAGTTTAAAAGGGGGAAAACAAATCCAACTCTTGATATGTATTAAAAGTACCTGATCTGCGAAGCCAAATGCAACATTAAAAAGTCAGAACACCAGGGTATGACCTGTGCCAAACATAAAGTGAACATGAATTTTGTGGCTGCTTTAATCTCTGCTGTAAGAAAAAAGGCAGTTGCGGTTGGGGACTTCTCCAGAGCACAAACCAGCTCAGACTGTACTTGAGCTGTTTGAAAAATCTCTGTTAAGAAGGTTGGCTTCATTTGGTGTGTGTTCTTTGAGGTGAGAACCATTCACTTCCTTGTAAACATTTCTGATGGAAGAGATAAGAAACGTCATCTAAGTTTCTAAGTGGGAAATGCACAAGTGAATTCTTTTCTTTTTGGATACTTTGTGATGTTTGTTTGCTTCTTTCTTTTGAAATTCTCAACAATACTGTAAAGAATGGTTTTTTTCATGGGAGAAATCAGGATTCTTGCACAATACCTAATAATAACTCAGAAATGTAATAGCCCTTTATTGAGATGTTCAACAAACTGTAGTGTTTGTCAGATTTTACTGAAAGAGAACTTCTTTTTGATTCCAGTTGGGATCAGAGGAATGAATTTCCAAATGAATGTAAGCACCGTGACTCCTTTCATCCAGAGCATAGGTGAGTAAATGGAAATAGGTATTGAGTGCAGGCTTTGTGATTATTCACTGCATACCAGCCCCTTCATGCCACTGCATTTGAAACAAGTTGTAAAATGTTATTTTTCTACAGCATAGGCTTTATTCTAAACGTAAAAGCCATTTTTCCGTTTCTGCCTTGTTCTCAACATAATCTTTTATAAGTCTCAGAGCTGAATTTTGAGGTAACTGTATATTACTGAATGGTTCTTTCATCTCGTCCCAGTGATCTTGAAGGGATTTATGAAACCCCATAACTTGAGTTTTGAACTTTATGCTGCAGGAGCTTTGGTTTTTGGGGTGATGCAATATGCTACCCAAGTGTTACATCTTGATTAGCCTTCCTATAGGCTGATTTTATCACTGCTGACCACTCAGTTCTGGTAAGCCATCTCCTAAAAACGCTTGTTTGGCACTGGTAAGAGTAGTACAAACTGAGACTATTTAGATAGCAGCATTGCACATTTCAGCAAGAGATAGATGCCAAATGAGGTGATTTAGATCAGTGCTCTTAAAAAGGAATGCTAAATCACCATTGTTTGAGCTTCAGACTTGGGTGCTTCTGATACCTTTGTAACATTTGTCCTGGCATGAAGTATCTAGTGCTCTTCAGAATGAAGACTTCTCAAGCAGAGCTTGTCAGATCTGTTGTCCCAGTTTGCCTGTGACAAGATCATAACAACTTTTGTGTCTTAAAATACTTTCTCTTTGGGATCATAAATAAATAAACCAGCAGAATAAATACACAGGGCATTTTTTGAAGCAGGGAAAGCAGAATAGAGGTGAGGGAGGGGACCTTTTGCCCAGTGTTTGCCTCATGGGGATGGTTTCTGTATCAGTCACTTGTGGAAAATATTATCTTGGGTGTACTGTACCAGTGTGTGTTGTCTGTTGACAGGTCCTGTCTTTAGGAGACTTCATTTAAGGAGTAAAAGAACAATATCAGTGTTGAGTGCCTCCCAGCACTGGTTGCAAAAGTTATATCAAAGAAACAGAAGAGTGGATTAACAATTTGTGGCTGTCTTCAGGAAAGTAGGGTCTGAGGCTTTCCTGTCATTTGTCAGGTTGCACTAGGAAGCTGTTCATAGAATGAAATGAGTACTGAAAGGTCTTTGCGAGTGTTTCAGCGAGGTCTATCTGTATATTAAAAAACAACGCACCACCAACTTTTTATTTCCCCTCCCATGAATGTCAGGAACTTGGTTTATATCTTTAACTGTTCTGTTAGAGGAGATTTCTAGTGAATAATTGTCTATTTTCTCTTTCTCTCTCTCTTTAAATATTTTGTCTCTGTGCAGGGGGCCCAGAAGTGGCAGCCTCTCTCATCTTAGGGACGTTTTTCATCAGTGTATTCCTGATTCTCTCTGTTGCTTCTTTCTTCTACCTCAAACGTGCCAATAAACTTCCTAATATTTTCTACAGAAGAAATAAAGGTAAAATACCTCTAATTGTCTATTTAACCTCTACAATTTTGGCTTTTGCTTAGTTTCTCAATTGAAAACATTTTCAATTTCTTCCTGGCAGTGTTCTACTGTACCTACTGCTGTCTCTTGATCATCCAAAGCAATGTAAACTAATGACTTTTTTCCCCCTGCTATGTGTTTATGGTATCATGTTTTCACAGCAGTGCTCAGCATGTCTGTTCTCACTGTGCTTGGGTGCATATCACACAATATCTCTCACTAACTGAGCTATGGCTTTCAAAGGTTTACCAGAGTACAGTACGTGACATTAGTTGTCACTGAATGTTAGGTATGTGATTTCAGAAAAGGAGGAAAGGAATCAGTGAGTGCTTATTGCACAGAGGGCATTCTCATAGAACTTAATACTATTTGTTTATTTCAGTACACAAAATGCCAGGTATTTATAAAGCTTTACAAAAACCAGTTATTTTTCTTAGTTTGGAGAGAAGAGAACTGTAATGCTGAAGGGCAATATACTTACCATGAATGTGTCAGTGAGAGAAAGGGAATGGAATGTGAGTTTCCTCATTATTGCACTCCTCATTCACCTGTGTTTGCCCTAGATGCAGGAGCTACTGAGGCTTGGAAGAGCCAACTGCCTCATTATTTTTAAAGCAAACACCCCTTAGCTTTTCTTTTTATAATGAAATTTATTCTTGATTTCTGCCATCCTTGTTATGAGCAATGAAGCCATGTAACTAAAACGCAGTGAGCTGACTTCATGCTAAAGTGCCTGCAAAAAAGCTAGGGAAACAACACCTGGGATGTGCTTATCTGTAGGGTACTAAGTCTTTATGTGGACATCTGGCCTGTTCAGGTGCTTCAGTTTGAAGTTGTTCTATGCATCCATGTTTTGCTGGTCTGCAGTTTCTAGGAGATGGTGAGCAAATAATGGGATGTGATGTCTCCATTCTGCCCAGTGTTTTGTGTGAAACTAAGTTTGATCTATGACTCTGTCTCACCCCTTTTATGCAGTTTTGTATTCTCTTTGAATGATACCCATGACAACCTCTGGCACAGCATTTGCTGTGTTAGAGCTCCTTCTGTTGAAAGCAAGCTGTTTACTGGTTAGGTCTGCTAAATAAATACACCTTCTGTTATCTTCTTTCGCAGCTTACAGGACTAAGCTGAAGCTAGACTGTCCTAATAGAAATAAGCTTAAAAAGAGAAAAGGGTGTGGGTAGAGCAGTATTGTTCAGTTGTTTAGCTAAGAGTGTTGTATCCAGTCATAGTAACTTCATGGATCATCACATTCCTAGTCTTTGTGAGTAGTGTGATATTTCATGTTGAAGTAGCTACTGAAGGTGTAAATTGATCAGTGCCATGGGAACTGCTAGTATCCTAATCACAACTTGCACATTGACAGCCCTAGGTTGCTTTGGCATGTGTCTTCAGGTAAATATGATTAGTACAATATTCTTCTTCAGTTTTTAAGTGGGTCAGGAGCTGTTGTGCTATGACATTTTGAAGCTGGGAGGACGCCAGATCTCTGAGGCTTCAGTGATACTGGTCTGACATCTGCATTTTTGTACTGATAGTTCACTCTGGTCTAGCAGGCTAAAGCATTTATGTCCTCTGAAGGAAAAGCACTAGAAACATTTCTCTGCCTGTTATCGTGTTAGCTTTCATGCTGTCTAGAGGATGATTGTCACATGGCAAATAAAGTCGGCAACCTTGTATGAAAGGATTGCATCTTTCACTGCTCAGTTGCTTTCTGTTTGTACTGCCTGGCAGTTGGCTCCAAGTGCTGTTTTTCCTATTGAAGAAGCTTCACTTTAAAAAGCTATTGCTGTGACTATGTTCTTTGCAAGCAAAATAAGTCATACTTGGAGAACTTTGCAACCCTTTAGCTCTAATCCTGAAAGGACTCCTACAGAAAGTCTGTTCTACTAATGGGATTTCTGAATGTTCTGCTCTGATTTGATAGTCTTTGTTGCAAAACTGTTATTTTAACAATGGAACTGTTCTGTTGCATGCATGTATGTTTAGAGCACTACCAGTTCTAGCCTTCTAGATTAATGATGGTTAGTCTCTCTCTTTCTCTCTCTTTTAGCATCTGTTCTCCAGCCTAGTGAAACAGTAAGTAACTTTTGCCCTTCCAGTAGGAGCAAGCAAGCATAAATCATCAAGTACATCATAACTTCATGTTTTAACAGTTCATCAGGGAGCTACTTAATCTGAAATAAAAATAAAAGCTGTTTTGGGGTTCTTTGTCCAAACTGGGAAAAAAGTGAAAGATAAATACTGACCATACAGATTCTGTTGAGTTACTTTCTCCAGTGATGTGTACAGTAAATAGTACTGGAACCCTAAAAAGTTCCTGTATTTGTAATGAAAGACTGTGAAGACAAAAGGTGCTTTTTTGACATGCTCATTCTTCTGTTATGCAGGCATCCATGATACCTCCCCCGTCTTCTTCAGGTGAGGAACTGTTCTCTGGAGCATGCTGTTGGCTTCCTTTTTACTCATCCCATATTGGAAAGCAGGCAAAAAATGATAGAAAATGGTACAGATTTAAAGTGACTAGGAAAGTGGATGTATTCTTCCAGGGCCATGCAGTAAAATACTTTGTCTCTATGCTTGAACTTTCAAGACAGTGACAGAACTAGTGGTTATTTAAAGGTGAGACTGACCCAGTCTTCTAAGAAATAATGGCCTTCTAAGCTCAGCTACATTCCTGGTCTCTCTTCTCATGTGTGCATAGGACTTTTTTAATCAACGTGGTACAATTAAGAAGGAAGTACAGTTGTGGATGTTTTTGTTAGGGCTGTAAATGGAAAACTACATGTACTGTAAACACTGGAGAAGGGAAGTTGTGTGATCACCTCAGAGCAGCTTCCAGTGTCTGAAGGGGGCTACAAGGGTGCTGGAGACGGGTCTCTTCATTTAGTGATAGGACAAGGGGTGATGGGTTCAAACTTAAACAGGGGAAGTTCAGGTTAAATGTAAGGAAGAAGTTCTTTCCTGTGAGGGTGGTGAGGCGCTGGCACAGGTTGCCCAAAGACCTGGTAAATGCTTCATCCCTGGCAGTGTTTGAGGCCAGGTTGGACAGAACCTTGGGCAACCTGCTGTAATGTCCCTGCCCATGGCAGGGGGTTGGAACTAGGTGATTTCTAAAGGACCCTAGGTCCTTTCCAACCCTAACCATTCTATGATTTTAAATAACAGAGGTGTCAGTTTGAAATGAGCACCTTATTCATTAACACATTAGAAGCTTGCTTAAAAATGATGGTCTTTTGCCACATCAGCTCTGTGTAGGGGTTTTGTGGTTTGGTTTTAGTGTGTGGTGTTTGGGGTTTATAAGGTCCAGAGTGACTTTGGTCACTCAGGAAGTGTTGGATTGCATGTGGTGGTATAAATGGATGATAAAGGCATGCTAATACAGGTGTTAATGATCTTTCTGTGCCCACCCTTTCAGTTCGGAAGCCACGATATGTCAGACGGGAGCGGTCACTAGTGACATCTGCATCTTCTTCCGAAACCAGGGTCAGCAATGTTTAGCCTTCATTCTTGACTGAGGACTTGATAAGTGTACACAGTGTGAAAGAA
This sequence comes from Forpus xanthops, assembly GCA_032466535.1. Lineage (NCBI taxonomy): Eukaryota > Metazoa > Chordata > Aves > Psittaciformes > Psittacidae > Forpus > Forpus xanthops. The sequence goes on from JASSUY010029634.1 coordinate 30,370, forward strand.
GCTCTTTCTGAATCCACTGAAGTGCCAGGAAAGCATCGCAAGCAGCTGACCTAAATGGAAGCCAAATTACTGTGTCAAAAGGGATTGTGCCAAATGTTAACAGAGAAATGAACTAATGCAAAGACACTGATGACAGGCTACATCCAGTTCAGTGAACTGCTTTGGTGATCTTGAAATGCACTATCCCAGCTCTGTGGTTTCATTTGTCTCCTACAGATGCTGTATTTGAAACCTTTGTAAAGAATCTGCCTTTCTTTGTTACACTTTCAGTTTTGGCAAGTTCTTCTTCTTCCTGTGTTGTGATGTGTTCGTGTTCCCAGAGCTGAATGTCTCATTGCTGCAGGCCAACAGAAAATACTGGGATCACTCAAGGATGAGGACTTGTTTGAAGGACCCACTTGTATGTGCTGACACTAAGTGCCACTGCTATAATGTTCTAAGACACTATAACAACACTTCACATTCAAAAGTATCCTTTTGAAACAAAAAATGATGCCTCCTGAAGCATCCTCTTCAGCCTGACATAGCTGACCCCGGTTTTTAACTGTGAATATAGACACACTGTCCAGATACTCTTGTTCTTGGTGCTTTTGAAGGCCGTGGTCAGTATGGGTCCAATCGCAAGTGTGGGAATTTGTTAGGAAGCTTTTCCATTTGGCTTCAGCTCAGGCCTTGGATAAAAAGCCATTTGCTGTGGCTTTGTAACTGGTAGGCTGCTATGTCTGTGCTGCCAAGACTGTCTCTGCTAGCTTCTGTCCCTTAACACAGCACTTGAAGGGAAACCCAAATTCCTACAGAGAAGCTGTGCATCCTTTAGACATGTCAGTGAGTGTTGAGATGAACTGGAGAGGTCAGGTGAATTTCTGCCAATGCAATAAGGGGTTTCTTTGGTCAAGCCCTTCTCTAACATGCCTGACATGCAGGCCAGCACCTTAAGGCAGAGTTCAACAAGTATTTCCTTGCTGGAAGTGCCAGCTAAATGGCTCCCACTCTGATGCTTGTTCTTGCCCATCTTATGTCAGCAGTGTGGCTGAGGAGTCATCTCAGCAGGAAATTAAAGTAGTATTTTTTTATTAGATTATCTTTGACCAACTTTTTCCTGGTGTGGTCGACTCTGCTGTTGTGTGGACACCTGTATCAGTGCAGTGGGCACGCTGGTATGGGCATAGGAGTGGGGGACAGGGGAAATAAGTGAAAAACCTGAGCTTGCTAAATCAGTCCAAGTGTCACTGTCACCATATGTGAAATTCTAACTATGCAGCTTGTGTGTTCCCACCTACCTGTGTTGCTGTTGCCTGTTTTGGTTTAGCTGGCACTCCCTTGTGGGGCTGTGATCCTAAAATAAGTTACTTGGAAGCTCTTCATCAGCATCCATTGGCATGAGCATAAAGTGGAACAGTCAGTTCTTGTTTTCAGGAAAATGCAAACAGAACTGTCTTGAGCTGACATGACATCCATATGGAAAGTCCAAACCTTGTGATCCAAATTCCCTTTTCTCAGTGGCTAAAAGATGAGAACTGGGATGGGAGGAGATATATTTATCTTATTGAATAGACCTGGGTTTACATAAGGTTCAGTGCGGTTGTACTGACTTTTATCTCTCTCTTCACAAGGTAATGAGATCTCTTGTAGCATCTGAACAAGCTAGGGCAAAGAATTGGGATAAAGAACAAACCATGAAGATGCCCCCATGCTGAAATCAAAACCTGAGTTGCTGTATGAAGAAACTTAAGATTGTCTTTCACAATGATAAGTACATTTTTTTGTTCTACTTGACAAAACTGAAGGCAACAGACAATGCCATTTTGAGGCCCTTTCAGTCTGAAATGTGCTTTCTAGTTCCTGCCTTCCAAGTTCAGGAAGTGGCAGTTTTGTTTCTGTCATTTTGATGTCTTTTTATCTCTGTTTCTGCTGCCATTTGCCACAGGTAGAAATGATGTCTGGAGGTCACAGGTTTTTTCCTGAACTTAGTTGCTGAATATTTCCTTAACCACTAAGGAAAAGGAGTAACTATGCAAATAATGCCAAGAAACTACACCTTTGAAAGCAGGGACTTTCTGCTTGCTAATGTGTCAATGATAGTGCATTCTTGTATTGCTTAGTTGCTAATATATTCTTTCTACACATAAATTATTGAAGGATTATTCATGTCATTGTACTGTCTGAACTCTTATCCTCCAGTGCGTATTGTAACTGAGCTCAAACTCCCGTGCAACCAAGTTTCAATGATAACATCTCTCTTCCCCTTCCATGCTCTTTTCCCAGCCAACAAACTCTTTTAAATGGAACATTTCTACTATTTTTCTTGTGTTTCAGGAACTGTTCAGCTTTTGTTATTGTCCAACACAGTGGACTCCTGGTCTAAAGAGTTTCTCATCCGTTTGCACTGTCAAATATATAATGTGGTGTTTTGGTTTCCATCTCCCTTCTAAATAATAATCCTTAACTATATATTTTAAGAAATTGGCTTTAATGACCTGTGGTATTTAATGTATTTGTATATTTTTAAATTGTGCCAAAATAAACATATTTGACCATTTTTTTTTTTTTTAAGGACTCTGGAGGTCCTTCATGTGTTTCTTTCTCAAGCACAGAATAACAGGAGCAAAATGAGCACACGACATAGATCATTATTTCAGCTCATGTGGTGTGTCACCTCCACCAGGACTAAAGGGAGAAAGACAAAGGTCTGATGTATGATCTTGCCCAATCCTGCAGTAGAGGAGGGAGAGCCAGGCTGTTCCTCTGCAGGATCTATTTTTGCGCCTTATAACTGGATGGCAAAAGCCACCCATAATGGCCTTAGTGTAGTGGCACTAAAGTAACTCATTGGCAGAGAATACAGCTTTAGTAAATGGCAGTTTTTGTAGTGGAGAGTGTTCACTCAAATCTCATTTGAAGAACGTAGCAGAAGTAGCAAGAAAGCTTTAAAAGAGGAGGCTGTTAAACAGTTGCCCAATATACCAGAAATTGAGATAATCAGGCCAATTTCTTATCAGTTGAAGATTGTGGTCTTGTGTTGAGGGATTTGGCTATCTTCCCCCATCTGATCTCTGCTTAATTTAAAGTGTGTTCTTTTTCCCCTTTTCCATCTCTCCCTGGGAATTTGGTTCTCTCGTTGGTCGTCTCTTACAAATGTATCTTGTGTTCCTAACTCCAGTTGCCAAAACAATCCATAATAACAAGAGCTGAGCCAGAGGAAACTAGGATACTGAGCCATATGGTCTGCAATACTAGTAGTTAAATTTGGCAGTGCTCTTTTCCCTCACACAACTAACTGAAGTAGCCTTATGTATGAGAGAGATGCTGCTTTGGGTGAAGTATGCTGATGAGGAAAGATGAACCAAATGCTTTAATATCCCCTGTGCATGCACTGTGGCAAGTCTAATAAACTTTGTTGTCAAAGCCAAGGTGACACTGTCACATACAAAGAGAAACCAACCTGGAAAATTATCCCACTGGGACAGGAAGGCTTGAAAGTGGATTTGTGAGTTAAATGGACTCTGACCGCCACATACACCAAAATGTAACAGCCTTTGGGAAGAGGAAGTACTGAGTGTCCTTGCTGTTAGTCACCCAACCGAATTCAGGAGGTGCAGTCAGCAGGGAATGAGCTGGGGGAAGCTGGAAGTGGATGTACAACAGGGAATGATTTGACAATGTGTTTTGCACACCTGAGAGGAGTACGACACATCTGAAGGCGAGTGCATTGTAGATGGGAGCCTGTGACAACCATTATTTATAATGATAAGTCTTGTGTTTCACTATGATCTGTTGCCCAGCGATATGCCCTCCAGAAGGCTGGTGTCATATGCACAAGGAATGAAATGGAAATGATATTACATCCAGACACTGAAGTATTTTGCTGCACGAAGCTTGCTAGATTAATTGATAAAGCTTTGTGCAAACATCATGACTTAAGTTCAACCTACTTTCCCCTTGGAATTAATCAAAGTTCACAGAACTGTGCTCTGAAGTTGTCCCTTGTGTCCCCTCTCTGCATATTTTGTTTTTCCTCTTCCCTCCATCAAAAGCTTCTTGGGAGCACTGCTTGGAAATACACCTGGGATTCCAGGCACAAGTCTAACATCCTGACAGTAAGATTTACAGGCTGAAAGCTGTTAAACTATAGAAGAAATTGGAGGGGAGTGGAAAAAGAAGCTGGGTTACAACTTAGGTGCTAGCTGGGGAGAAGGGAGTACTAAGGTTTTTCCTCTTATCTTTCTACAGTTACACAGGATGCAATCTAAGTTGCATGGACAAGGAGAATGGAAGAGTAGGAAAGAATACGTAAGTGGATACAAAAGCTTGAGGCTCTCATTTACTTGAGATCTGCAGATAGCTGGGTGGAGAGGTTCAGTGGCATGACTGCAGGAAGTGCTGCCTGCTGGAATAGCTGAGCTTAGCAGGGAGGGGTAGTTGTGCTGTGCCAAGCTGGTGCTTACGATGGTGTGATAGTAACTTTGAGCACACAAACAAAGCAAAGTTGGACCTGCTTGCCTTCAGAATGAATTCAAGTTCATTTTAAGTTTGAAAGAATGCACTGAAGAAAGAGGCAGGATCAAAAGTGTGCTTGTGGGGCTCTTGCCACCAACACTGAGGCTTGTTGAAATGTCTGAAGGCTGCTTTGCATTTCTGTCATGTATTTTTAATGCTCCCTGGTGAGAAGGCAAAAAATGAACCACGATAATGTTTATCATTTTAATAGCCTTGACACAGTTTCATTGCTAACTGATTGGAAGCAACGGTAGTCACATAATTGCACTTCCTGTTTCGGAGCCTGGTGATTTATGTTCTTCAGTAAAGTAGTAAAAGTGCTTTAAAATGATAGCCTCAATAAGAGGTGGTGCAGCACTGAGGTATTTGTTCCGAATGATTCGGTCTTTACCATTACAGCTATGTTCTGTAACAGGGCTAATAGAGAGGGGTTGAGGTTTTAGACATGTCATAGTGGTATTGTAATGAGTGTTGTTTATAAGCAAGTCATCTGTTTTGTTGCAGTTTTACATCCATCAAATGGTAATGTTCTTTTCAGCCTCACAATCCCTTCCCCATAGGAATGCAGTCATTTGGAGCAGAGCACTCCACTTCCTAAAGCACTCAGGCTGTTCCCCAGTGCTGCAGAACAGTCCAGCAGCTCATCTCATTGCTATAACTTCATGTCAGTGCCTTGAAAGCTCCAATGATTTTCTGATGGCTGTTATTCCCCTTTAAATCACAGAATCCCAGGTGGGAAGGGACCTCAAGGATCATCTGATCCAACCTTTCTATCAAAGCATGATCTAGACAAGATGACCAGCAGTCTGTCCCGCTGAATCTTAACAGTGTCCAACATCGGGAAGTTTACCGCTTCCCTGGGGAGTTTATTCCAATAGCTGTTTTAGCATGTTCTTGTATATGTATAAATCTCAGTGTGTAACTGTTCCTTCCTAGAGCACAACCTTTTCCTACAAGCTTAAAACCTCATTCTTCTGTTTTTTTCTCTGTTATCTCCATTGTGTTCACAGTGCAGGCCCCCAAGATACAACATACAAAGGACAGGAGGTGGCACCAACATTTGTATGTGCTCCTTAGGATATGAAGAATTCCTAGACTTAAATCATGAAATCTGAGCCTTTCAGTGAGGGTAAGGAAAAGGGGAGACCTGCAAGAAGAGTTCATTTTAAATATATATAGACGTATACAGACAAAATGAAGCTAATTTTAAATGCTGCTCCAACTATTTTTGGCAGAGCTTAAATCAGCTACAGAAATGTTGTTAGCAATAGTTGTGCCAAGGATAATGATTTAAGAATAAGTTAACTATAGAGAGGCATCTTGTTTGCAATGCTACTTTATATATCACATAATGAACTGCTGGTTTGTAATGTGTTGAGAAATGAGCCATAAGTAGTTCAGGACCTTACTTGACTGAGGGCACTTGCAATCAGATATGTTCCAAAGAGGGGAAAAATGCTTTTCATCAGCATCTGCTGCCAATTCACATCAAGGCCAGATCATTACTGACTGCAGGTTTCTGCAGTGTGACTGCTGTGAAATGAGTTTGGCAGTTCTCCTCCTAACACATAACTGCCCGTGTCCCAGGCCCTCAGAACTGGGACACTTGGTAATTCAGTTCATATTCCTGCTGCCTTCAAGTAGAACTGCATCATGCCAGCTGCATTCAAGAATAAAGGTGGGATTTGCATTCCCCATCACCACGTCCCCTTTCTATGTCAAAAATGAATGTGCGGCATTATCTGGTATATTAGAATGGCACTCAGTCATATTTCAGTGCTGTTGGCTGGACTCTGACCTTTAAAATTAGCAGCAAACCACAAATCAGTCTTGGCAGTGCCGAAAAGATGGATGAGACAGATGATTCTTCAGGTTTTAGGGACCCCACAGAATCATTTTTAGCGTGATAAGGGCAAGTTTACATGGTTAGGTGCAAGCAGTCCTTCTGTAGCTTTGCTGGTTAGAAGCCAGCAGGATTTGAGGTAATGAGAGCTGTGTGTCATGATAGAATCCCAGGGTGGTTTGTGTTGAAGGGATCTTAAAGCTCACCCAGTTCCAACCCCTGACACAGGCAGGGGCACCTTTCACTGGAGCAGGCTGCTCCAAGCCCCTGTGTCCAACCTGGCCTTGAACACTGCCAGCGATGGGGCAGCCACAGCTTCTCTGGGCACCCTG
>JASSUY010029634.1:37141-74285 GCA_032466535.1 Forpus xanthops
ACCCTGTGCCAGCGCCTCAGCACCCTCACAGGGAACAGCTTCTGCCTTAGAGCTCATCTCAATCTCCCCTCTGGCAGCTTTAATCCTGAGTCTGCATATCATAATACCGCACATACCTATGAAATTAAACCATTGTGAACCCTTTTCACTTTCAGTAGAAATCAAAAAGGCCACAGGTATGATTAGTTTAATACTGTGCTTTGAATACAAGCAGCTGAGAAGCACACTCCAGAGCACTCTGCTCTCTCACTGAGCCTTTATCATTCACATGACTTAGCTTTCCCTACTGCTTGTGTTGATAAATGAAACAGAGGAAATCTCAGGAGCAGCTTTCAGTTACGAAATAGTTGATATAAATAATCAATTTCTGTATATGTGCCATCAACTGGATAAGGTAAAACTTCATCTCCAAGGAATAGGTTGAACCTGCAATTCCAGTGGTCAAATACCTGACAAAATGCAACAAGCAGCACTGAAGATTAAGTATTACTTGAACTGGATGCTCGTTTGATGTGAGTTTATGGTCTGTATCTTAACTAAAGAGCCAGTTAAAGCAGGGGAGGATGGGATTTTAATCAGGCCAGAGAGTTACATTTCTGTTGCAGGAGTGATACAGACAATTATCTACATGGAATATGGTGTTTCACACTGCAATTTGGTGTGAGATTAAACCTCATATCCTGGCTTTGCTCATGCCCTCATTTCTTGGTATGGTCTGTGTTGCTGAAGTCCAGTGGCTGGGGTCACCAGCCAAGCACTGATCTTTCTGTAGGTGTTTATAAGTATTACATGCACGACACTAACTTGACCAGACCTCTCAATTTTGTAGTTGAAGGTTTGGAAGGGGCATGGGGTATAATGTTTTGTGGGGAATTCTGGTTTGGTAGCTCATTCCTTTTTTGATCCCCAAGCAAGATGAACCAGAACAATTGCCTTGGCTCTTCTTTTGCACAGGCTAATCTGAGACTTGAAGAGTTTGGAGTGTCCTGTGTGCAGGTTTCCACAATGGGGGTACAGAAGTAGGTCCTGAGAATGTGAGAGACTTCAATCTGAAGGAGCTTGCTGCTTGCTTTGGTGCCTGCAGCCTGATTGCTGGATGTTGGTGCTGTGAGTTTGATCCCAACTGGGCCCATTAGTGGCTTTTAGAGGGGGAGATCCCTCAGCTATAGCCAGTTACTGTGAGAGCTCCTCAGGCAGCACAACCTGGTTTGCAGAGCATGGAGGAGGTCAGGTAAAACTATTCTGGGTTCTCGGCTTGTTGTTCTTGTGGGTCTGAGGATGCTGAGTCACCTGCAGGGCTGGGGATATCTTGGGAGGCTACAAAGAACACCAGCAGAGATTGTGGTGACTTGCCAGGGGCTGTGGAAGCTCCTCCGTGCCTTTATCTGTGAGGTTGGCTTGGCCATGTGGATCCAGCCTGCCTGCATTCCCTTGGGCTGAGCTGCCTGCAGCCTTCCTTTGGCTTTTCCTAGATCTGAGGGTGGTTGTGGGGTGGCTGTGCAGTTTAAAGAGCCCCAAGCATGGTGGGCAGCAGTCTGTGGCATGCTCCAGTTTCCCTGTAGGTGTTTCTAATGCTTATCCCACTGAAGTAAAGAAAGCTGCCCACTGAATTTAGTTTGCTGTAAACCTGGTCCTCAATCCACCCAGGCAGAAATGGATTTAGACTGAGTACTTGTGCTGTCCTTCTTCCCCACCCACACTGCTAAAAGAAACAGCAGCAGAATTAACCCTCATTTTTCTTGCATTTAACTGTGCAATCTTGGCCGCAATTGCGTTTTGTAGGGTGAGATAGAGCAGGGAAAACACAACTGGTGAATGCTCCGAACATGTTCCTGATGGGTGGCATCAGGAGGATTACTGCTGGGTGATGTCACTCTTCAAATCCTTTGCTTCATTTGGACTTTCCTTTGGGTTTGAGCCTGTCTCCAGTCAGGTGGTGGCTTTGCGTGGGCCTGGCTTTATGGAGCACAGTTACTCCTGGGGAAACCAGCTCATGGCTCTTTCCCAATCCCCGGAAAGCATATCTTGCTGACTGCAAACCCTTTTCAGTTCTATTTACTTTGGCAATCCTGACTCTTTCCGAGTTGCTGGTTTGCAGTTAGACTTCCTTTATGTTTTACATAAGAAGACAGGTTATACAAAAATCAAAGCAGCTGATGTTTTCTTAAGCAACTCCCTGAGAAGTTCAGCCAGCCCAGTGCTGATGATGGCTTTTATGTTCCTGGTAGAAACCTAACTCTCAGAATGTAATGGTGGAGTTCTTTGTCTAGCTTTATCGTTCTTAATCTTGATGTGAAAACACAGTGTAAACGGAGTAAGGAGACTTAATGGAGAAGTACTTCCTGTTGCAAGTATATGACTGGTGAAGCAGGAGATCTTGCTTTTGATTTTCACTGTCCCATCTCATTTTGGTGAAGCAGAAAATAGCAGAATAGGTGAAGGGGAGGTGGTTAGTTAAAGGCAGTTAATGCTAATTATAAAAGAAGCAATAATGAAATCACGGACACTTGATTTGTGTGTGCTGGATTTAGCCCATAGCCTGGCAGTTCTATCCTCCTGTGTCACTTGAAGGCTGTGTTATGACCTCTTTTGTATTGGACACTTAGTTGACACTGTTCACATCTTTACCTTGTATTTCTCCTTCTCTGCAGTTTGTGATGCAGGTGCTGTTTGCAGTCCTTGCTCTGCAAGGAGTTGTGAATGTGGTGTGAGTACATCACTGACAGTGCTGGGTGGTTTGGATTTCCAGCCCAAACCTGGGCCAGCAAAGTGTTCATGCTTGATGCCTCTGCAGGTATCGAGTCTGAGCATCTTAGAGTCCAGATTCACACACTGGAAACAAGGACTGTGAATAACGTGCTGGCTCCATTCTTAGTGGGCTCAGCCATGGGCAGAGTTCAGGTAGGCTACCAAAGGGGATGGATTTTATTGCCTAGAAGGCACAAGGTTTTGTGCTACAAAGCAGGAGGCTCTGCTCACAAGTGCACAGAAACACTTCCATTCTTCACAGGCTGTCAGTCATTCTGGCAGCTCGGAGCAGCTCTAAGTGAGCATCCATTGTTAATTACTTTCTCATCAATTTCCAAGGAGAATGGCAAAGATCTTCACCAAGTTAATTACATGATAGATGAGGGGTGCTCTGAACCACAGACTGTTTCCCTGCTGAAAAGCTTTGGGGTTGTTTTTTTTCCTCCGTTTTATTTAACAATCAGTTTCAAAAAGCCAAATTAAAAGAAGTTTAAAGAAAAATTAGTGAACTCCCAAAGAAATTCCGATTGGAATGACTCCAATCTCCTAAGTGTACTATTGCAGTTCTGCTTTCATAATGTAAGAGACTTTTTAATTGTTATCTCTCAAGAGGCATCAGCTTGAATCTGCTCTCAATACTTCTTATTTGGGATGAGCTTATCATTTTAACAGCCCATTGGAGCATGGAGCAAAGGATTTAGGCTGGGCAGGAAATATGGAAATAGAGGACTACATCAAGCTTTCTGTATTCAGCATACACAGCATTGATGCAGGTTTGCAGCAGCTCTCATGAACTGATGAATTTAGAGAGCATTTCCATGCCTGTTGATATGAATATTGTTTTGAAAGTAGTATTTGTGTTGCAATTCCTGCCTTCAGGTCAGGGCTGGGAATTCTCTCCTCCCTTCTGCAGTGTTTCAGTGTTACTGTGTTATGCTCAGAACAATATCCAGAATGAATGAGAGCATATTGCTTCTCTGCACAGACTCAAGGTCAGCAGAGGGATAGCTCTGTGACTGCAATGCAAGAGTCCTTCCTTTTGCCTTTCCTCATTGACCTTTAACAAGTTACTTGAGAACAGAAAGGCAGCATTATTTTCAGACTTACTGGAGAGCACATTGAAGGCTGGGAAGTGCTCAGGCTCTGCAGAAGTGTGTGACATGCTACCCGGACTTTCTAGTTCTGTGTTGTTAGGGAATACAGCACATAAACACCACTTGAAAACTCTAAGGAGTAAAAGGGAAGAGTTTCTCATATACCCAAGAGTGTCATCTCACAATAGTTCTGTCTGTGAGCCTGTGTCCATGCCCTCTTTGAGGTATCTGAGTCCTGTTTTAACTGCAAAGGAATGCTGAAGTACTGGTGAATCAAGCTTGCTAAATCCAGTGCTGGGCCAAGCACAGAAGTCAGGGGAGTGGGAGAGAAAACAGTAGTTAAAATGGTGCTCCACAGGGAGCCAGGTCACAAGCTGTAGTAGCTTCTTACTCTATGGAGGACTGCTGTACCCCATGACAGATTCCTGTTGGGAGAATGGGTGTTTCTATGGGGAATCTGAAAAATAGGCAAGAGATCTGGAGAATGATAGGCAGAATGTATGACATACATCAGATACCAAAGACCCAATGATGAAATTGGGTTATGTTCGTTGTCCAGCTACAACCCAGGATTCTTGCATGCATCTTCCTGAAGTATAGGTATGTAAGGAAAGATCATTTCAGTGCTGAACCTGTGGCCTTGCAGCCTGATAATACTGATAGGGTCTCTCTGAAAACATGCAGTCTTAGGTGGGCTTTATCTGTGTGAGCTTAAAGCCCTGTTTTACACCAGAACCTTGTTGTCATTGCCTTACTGCATGTCTTTGCCAGCTTAATATATTACATAGAACCTCTGCTCTGTCACCACATTGTGACCATACACACCCCAAAGACCAGGTATACCAAGACTGATGCTGGCTTTTCAGCTTGGCTGCTGACAAGGACCTCTTTAATCCTCTGTGCATTACCCCCCTACCTCTTTCTTGTACAATGCGGTTCCCACTGCCTCAGGCACTATCTGTGAGGCCTGTCTGATTATTCCTGCTTTTACCAGCATCCCAGTAAATATTGTCTGAAGATAAGGTATGTATTACTGATGTGCTGGTTTACAGCGCACCGCACTGCTCTTTATTGCAGGGTCACGCGAAGCCCAGGACCATGACCTTTGGAAAGCTCTCACTCTCCCCTAAGGAATTTCACAAGTAAATCACTGACTTTTCTTGCTGATTATTGCAGTTAAACAGTGGGGAACAAGTCTTCTGCCTATTCTTTTCTATATAGTGTTCTATCTGCTGAAGTATTGGGTACCTGATGGTGACTGTCGCTTGAGCTGCATGTCCCAAAAGTTAGATTCTATTTAAAAACTTGATCATGGAGGCTTCCTTTTCCTTCAAACCTGTCTTGGAGCAAATGTCAAGTTGTTTCAAGTTTGATTTATGAAAGTCATGATTCGTGCCAGCTCCAAGATCCCACATATGCTTTCCATTCCCTGTGATATCTGTACCTTGCTAAAAATACCCCTTCTAAAGTCAAGGAGGTGAATAAGACTTTTACCTCTCCAAAACAAAACTTAGTTTCAAGTGTCCTCGTGCGGGAGCAGACTGAAAAAGCTGAACTAAATGCTTGTGGTAGGGAAGTTTCTGTCCCTTCTGGAGGTAAGACTGGTGTCATAATCTCTAACTAGATATAGCTCAAAGCAACTGCAAGCCCTGCTCACAGATGCTCTCACTCATGACTTGTTTCTAAGAATGCTCTTCTTGTTAAAAGAGCTAAATTGGTCTGAAAACAAGTTTTACAGCTCAGTCCCAGCGCAGAGATGGCTGGAGATACTTGTTCTTGTTTACCTGTTAAAACACTTTGTAACTACATCAGTTCTTGAATGGATTTTCTCTACCAACCAGTGATGGCTTGAAGAGATAAGTGCTTTCTTTATAGCCCCTGACCTGCACAAGTAAACAAGAAGCTGGTTATGACCAGTATGGAAACAGGACCTGGCCTCTTGCAGCACAATCATGCTCCAGCCAGATCTGCAGTTCTTGGGCTGAAAGAATAATATGCCTACAAGGGTGGCTGGGTCGGTGGACACAGGGAGTATGTGTTCACTTGTTCGTGCCCACCCAAGGAGCAAGGTTCTGATAAGCTTCTAGTGCTAATGGTGTTTGCTGTAACAAAAAGGAAAAGGTCTTTCATTATGTTCGTGTTTCATGAAAACTATAAGGAAGGCTGTGATGCTGAGTAATGTGTGCAAGGAGCTGAGTGTAGTGATTGTAGTTTACGTCTCTTAGCATTTCTATTTGTGTATGTAGGTCTTTGGTGTCTCTTTCCTCTAAAGTAAAAGCTGTAGCTGATACCAATAGCCAATTGTATCTCTAATGTGTATTGTAGTATGAACCTGTGTTTCTGTGGATGGCAGGTGATGCTCCACACAAGCAGCGTATCTGGGATTGAGGGCTTCATGCATTGTGTTTGTTCTTTAGGCTCTTGGTACCCTTCATCAGAGCTAATTCCGATTTTTCCACAGCAGGACTCCCTTTATCCACACAAGCCCTCTGCCTTAGACCCCAGTGTCTATTCAGCAGAAGGTGGACTGTGTGCTGAAGCACCTTGCTGAGCACTCAGACCTCAGGGCTCACTCCTGCTGTCCTCCAAGGAGTTAGGAGGGCTCAGGAGTGTCACTTCCACTCGGGAGGCAGCGTTTCCTCCCATAGCCTGTGCACCTTGCATCCGTGCAGCAGGAGGTGGGGTGTGATGTAGAGGAGAGGCTGCTGTCTCCTTGATGTTCACATGGCTGTCACTCCACCCCTTCCCCATTGTTCTGCCTGTACTTAACAGAGCTTCTTTCTGGTTCTGTGTTGGAGGCCTCTGCCTTTCCTGGGAGGTGCAGAGTCCTGTGGTCATATTTATATGCAGGAAGAAAGGCAAGCCTGTTCCCTTGGACAAAGCTGGCATTGTGCTACATGCTCAAATAGAGGCTTGTCAAAGGCTCCGTGCTCCAAACATCCCTTGGGCAGTGCCCGCTCACAAACCCCAGGCAGCTGAACAGAGCGAGTGGCACTTACGTGAGCCCTCTTTGTCTCGGGGGAAGGAGAAGGCAGTCTCTAAGCTGGGTTTAATGTACTCTGCTACCTGGTGGAGTCGGTGTCTAGTGTTCCTAAAGAGTGCTGGAAGAGCACTAAGGCAGAGAGGATGAGAGAGGAAGCAATTGTACAGAAGGAACAAAGGCAATAAGGGAATGCTGCCCCAGCTGATAGAGGCTCTGGACAAAACCAGGCAGGGGGCCTTAAGGCCTATTCATGCATGAAGTTGTATGAGTTTTTCTCCATTCCCTGAGCTTTCCTGCCTGTGTAATTGCCCAAAGTATCTCCTTGCTAAACTGGGGTGCAGAACTGCCTTGTAATTGGCACAGGCCAGCTATCAGAGGTGTTTCAAAGAACAGTCAGGCCCACTAGTTCTCATCCATTAGCGCAAACTGTGCAGTATGAACGTACCCTGCTACATGCTTTGGAGGAACAAATCAAACCTTCTTGGTGTAGACTACTTGAAAGGGAGCAATGCGGTGTAGCCCTTCCCTTGAATGCTCATTTGTGGTTTTTTGCCTTATAACTGTTGTTGTATAAGCAAATGCTGTTGTTGAAAGCTTGGATTTCTATGTTTCTACAGGTTGGTTTTATCCTGTTCAACCGTTATAGCTGGTCAGTTAGACTGAAAACTTCCACTCTTGTTTAGAGAGGGTTTTGATGGGGGTTTGACAAAGCCCAGTGTACTCCTGAGGGCTGTAAAGGTTTTCGTGCCAGACTTAGTTCAGAAAGCACTGGAGTACCTTTCATCACCCTGAGTAAGACAGATCCTGTGCGTCATGTTCTGGACCTCCCTTCCTCCATACACTGCTCCTTGTCAAAGCTTTGACATGCTCCGAGGAGACGTCTCATTCCGCAGCAGCTTCCTGGGGTAGTAAGTAGTGTATGAATGACACCTTGTGGCACATGGCATAATCGCCACATCGGCAGGATAAAGGCAGAGCCGTTCCGTAGCTCTCTGTGATGAGTGAGCACACCCCAGCCAGATGTGTTCATCCCAAGATCCCACTGCCTCTTTGCTCCCTGAAGGCCGAAGCAGACGCATCTTTGCCTCTGGAATGTGCTGGGTCACTCCAGAGCTGATTCCTTACACCTTGTGGCACCTCACAGCAGTGAAATGGCAAGACACAAAGTATTAACCACCAAAAAGGATCCAATCTCCAGATTACGTTTTTAGACCAGCTCAAGGATCAGCTCAACAGCATTATCTGACATTTTAATTGGCTTGGTTGTGAATAATTATGTATTCCAGAGATGGAAAATAATAGTGGTTACTTCATTTTGCATTACAGATGATTTTCTCCTTCTACAAAGCCATTTCGGTAAGAAGATGTATTTGTGATTGAGAGAGTACTGAATAGAATCTTATCATCTGTCCTGATGATAGGAGAAAGGCTTTCTGTTGCATGAGAGAAGGGAAAACTCTAACATTGCCTTTAATTTTAGCTTGTAACTTATATATAAAGAAAGTCTTTTACTTCATGAGAAATTCTCAGCTGGAAAAATAGAACAAAGAGAACAAGTGGGGAGATAATATTTGGAAATCTAATTCAAAGCATATGCTGCCCTCAGATAACACAGCGAGAGCTAATCTGGCTCTACAGGTAAATATCCTTTCAGGAGACTCAGAGCTGAACAGTGATTAAGATGAACCGAGTGTGTCATTTCATGAATTATCCACATTCCTACTTCAGATTCAGCAGGGAGAGTGCTTTATCTAACGCCAAACTGTCTGAACTGCTCTCTGATGGAACCTTCATTATCTCCAGTGTTGATTTCGAAGGGAAATTTGAATTCTCAATAACACTGTTGCCTTGAAGGCTCCTGGATCTTGGTAGAGCTCTTAAAGTGGAGTTGGTAACCGTGTAAGCACACCCCGGGTGAATGTGGGGTTTAGGTTATGAGTTGGTGTTCTGTGATGTTCACACTGACACAGGGCAAGTTCAGGTTGGATATACGGAAGAAGCCCTTTACTGTAAGGGTGGTGAGGCACTGCAATGGGTTACCCAGGGAAGGTGTGAATGCTCCATCCCTGACAGTGTTCAAGGCCGGGTTGGACAGAGCCTTGGGTAGCAGTGTGAGGCATCCCTGCCCATGGCAGGGGGGTTGGAGCTGGATGGTCTTAAGGTCCTTTCCAACCCAGAGCATTCTATGATGTGCATATCAGCTCTACCAGGACTGAAGGTCTTTTAAACACAGTAAATATAAGTTACTGAAGAGTTGAACTGAATTTTGAGTCAGCAGACAACAGGGATGTAAGCAGATCAATAGATATGATGTGAAAAGCATCAAATATAAACTGCAAAAAAACAGTAAGTGCTTTTGGATGAAAATATCTTTCCTGAATGCACTTTTCTTTGGAAAACAGGATTTTTCTAAACAATAAGTGAGTAGATTTGGGTCTGGGCATCAGGAAGCCTGTGTTGTCCTGACAGTGCACTGTTGCAGAGATATGGATATGTGAGATGGGGTGATGGAAATAGCACCTTGTTAATGGAGCCATGGCTGTTGGAACAGCCTGGGCAATCTGGAGCATGAATGTTTCATGTGAAGGGATCCCATGCCCTCAAACACAGGCTAACATCAGCATTGCCAATCCCAAATGCCTACAACCACAGAGTTGCTCACCGCCTAGTTTTCATAGATGGCTGCTACCTGCTCCACACCAAAATGAAGCAGAATTCCTCCAATAAAGGTTTAGGATCCAGCTGGTGTGTGTGGAATAGGAATTGAGCACTTCAGTGCTAGATCCTAGGACACCCAAAGCTGTCACAGAAATGGAAGGAGTGCCCTGAAGTGATTGCTTCAGGCTGGGGAAGGCTTTGAGACATTCAAAACCAAACACTAGCTATTCAGGAGCTGATTACTGTGAAGGAAAACACATAAACTCAGTCATCTGCATACTGTAGCTCTTTCTTGGGGCTGCTGCCTTAAAATTGATTCTCTGTATACAGGGGTTGTGACAATTGCACTTTTATAAGGGAGTAAACGTTTAATATCTCTGTTTAATAGTGCATAGTAAAACTCACTTTAAGAGTCTGAGTGTCCCTGCTGCTACTCCACTTTTTAGCATTGATGAACACAGAGGGATTGAGTGATTAAGTGAAGATGAATGAGTAAGGACAACCCTTTACTGTATGTGCATTTATGCAGAGCAGGACACCGATATTCATTGGTCTGCCTTGACACAAGACAGACAAATCTGTTGTGGAGCTGGTCTTGCCCTGAATTTAGCAGCTAATTCATCTTCCTTAGAGGGAGAATGCAGCTGCATCTTGAAAGGCAAAACAGAACAGATAAGAAAGTCTGACCTACAGACCTGGTCCACAGTTGTTGGGATGGAGTCTTGGCAATGGGTTACAAAGTGTGGTTATTTGCTACTCGGAGGATTCAGTAACACAGAAAACTCTTCAGGTAGCGGCCTAAGGGTGGAAGCTTGTGGAAGGCATCTGGTTGGGTCTGTGCCCAAGCAGAAGCTCTCACAGCTATAGTTTTTCTCTGCCACAACTGGGGTGCCTCCTTTGAAGCATGAGAGGATGCTGAGGCCATGAGCAGACTGTGCCTGAGATGGGGACTGAGGAGACTCCAGTGGCTGCACTGGAGCAGGGTTGGCACTTCCATGTTTTCAGATTGAAGGATAGTGAATCCAAGTGTCTTTTGACTATCAGTGTGATACTTTAAGATGTTTTCTTCCTCCCCCTCTGTCCTGCCCTTGGGAAGACCATCTTTTGGGCAGCAGATCCCATCTGTCCTGAGACTGGAGGAAGAAGACTGTGAACTTCTCCAAAGTGTTTTCAGTTGTGTGCCACCATACCCTTTAGAGGTGTATGATGCTCTGTTTCCATGGCAGTGCTGGGGCTGGTAGACTACATTTATGACAGAATGCCAGCACTTACGGCACAGGAAAGCCTTTGATATCTTTCTTATTAAAAAGAAATGTTAGTCCTTTGAATGGTGTTTCCACTTTCAGGAAGTATCAGAACTGATTTTGGAAGGAATGGAATTCTCTCCTTAAGTAGCTGTGGGATTTTCTCATAAAGTGTTTTTCATTTTAGTGCAATGCAGTGTATAAAACTGCTCAGAAAAGGGAAAAATACAGCACCATTCATTTAGATGCTACAAAACATGCTTCTGCAAATACCGTTTCACATCTGTTTCCTTAACCCCATGGACCGTGTTCTTTCACTCTGGAAGTAATCCTCATGCTGAAGAGTATAGCAGTGAAGAGCTGAAAGATAATGATAAAGCTCATACGGAAGGAGGGGATCCCTAAAAGTCAAGCTAATGATCAGGTGAGGGGATTAACACCTTTTCCCAAGTAACCTCCAGTAGTCTGTTGGGAGGCTGTAAGAGCTTGGAGCTGGGAGAGTGGTTCACTTAGGCAGCATACTGTACAATTAGCTGCCTGCAATTAGTGTGAGTGCTTTAATTACTGTGTTTACATTTTGCAGGCTCTCTGCTCTGAGCAGACAAAGCTTCCTCTGCATGTAAAGCTGAGCATAAACATTTTGCTTTTTACTCCCGTTTCCCTACCATATGCTAATTTGAAGAGCTGAGATTGAGTTTGGGCAAATGATTATCTAACTCAAGTAACATAATATAAGCAGCAGAGTTTGGATGGTTGGTTTGGTCTGCCTTTTGCCTTTACACTTAATGGAAATGGATGTTTGCTAATCACTTCTCATTCATAACTATTTCTCCCAATTGCAAGCACGCCCAAAATGGACTTGAAAACCTCTTAAAACCCTATTTTGCCTGGAGTTGCTGTCTTTTCCCTAAGTGCTTTTGTTGAACAAGGATCTTTGCTGCTGCAGGAGGGTGGGTTTATCCCTATCCCAAGTGGCTGCTGTCTCAAGCTTCTTTGTGAGGCGTTTCAGAAGGTAACACCACAATATCCTCAGCTCCATTGTGGTGTCAGATCTGGCTTTTGAAAACCCAAGGCTCCCACACTGCGTAAGTCAATGGGTAAGAAGAATGAGGCTTGATCTCTTAGCTTTCATATCTACTCAACCCACCTCGCTTAAAAGGAAAGAAGATTCTCTGCTCTTTTAGTTACATTATTTGTTTGCTGTCTTAATCTCCTTCACACAAACCAACTGCTTTTGGAAAGCAGCATTTGTTTAAACTCACATGATTGAATTCAGCTTTGTGTGCAGTGAGAATCCTCACGCGTTGCTTTCCTGGTTCCCTCTACTTCTGTATATTACATGATATAATATGCTCAAAAAAGGTTTTAGTGCTGTGTTGCCAGTGTGAGAAGCAGAGAGTCAATGATGGCAAATCAGTAAGTGTTACTGTCTGTGCTTTGCCTTAGAGAGCAGATGTGCAAACAGATATGAAAACCAGAGGGGAAAAGTCAGACGTGGAGTCCAGCTCTCTTCCTTTTGGCTCAGTGTTAAGGACACTTGCAGGTGGGTGGGCAAGCTAAACACAGCCAGCATAACACCAGCACATCTTGTCAGAGATGGTCTTTTGTTTGTTCAGAGGTTCTGCTCCAAACCACTTAAAGCTCAAGGATATTTATGGCTAGGATCATCTGGCTTCTGTGGTGGTTCATGCTTTTTTGCATTTATCTTGGCATCTTCCCAAATTCCCACCAAAACCAGGACAAAACCCAGTGTTACTGAGACCCGTCACGTTACTCGGTTGATGAACCTCTTCCTCCTGCCAGCTCTGCTTGCTGCATGAGTCTGTAATTGGGCTAAAAAGTCTAAATCAGAGGAGAACATAATGGTCAGCTGGCCTGGTGCCTTTCAAACAAGCCCTAACTCTGAACTAGTGATACCCCCTTAACCTTCTATTTGCATTAGTTCTTCCTAGAAGCCACCCACCCTTGATTCCAAAGATTCCAAAGGAGGGAATCCCCGATGCTCTTTGGTAAGCTGCTCCCATGCCTTAATTCCTCTTGTGGTGACTTCTGTAATGCTTTTAGACTTGCAGACCACCTTCAAATTAAAGTGAGATGAAGAATGGCCTGTTTAGCGATGCCTTTTGTGTACCATCCCAGTGCCCTTGGCAATAGGAGCTACCTCCAGGCAAATATTTACTCTACAAATTGGGTTGAACAGGATGGAAAGACTGCAGCATTTAGTGCTCTAATTGGAGTAAATGATCAGATTATGTGAGTAAATCTATGTGGAAGAGGTTACTTATCTGTTTGCCTTATCTTAATGCATGCTCAAAAATAGGAAGGCAATGATAAGGATGGTTCATGAACAGAGAGAAAAGGCTGAAGGGGCAGAAGTCAGAGGACAGACAGATGAAAGTGAAGCTCCTTACAAGTGACTATTCCAAGCCTCAAGGATTTAACTCAGCGTTCTGCTGGTGTAAGAGGGGGCTCAGATGCTGAAGGTTTGCATGCTGCAGGGTAGGTGCAGCTGGATGCTTTAGGTCACTGTTACCCCCGTGGTGTCTGAGACTGCATGTCCCAAAACAGCTAATATTCTCTTTATATAAAGCCCTTTTTAGGCTTGGCAAGTTGACTGACATGATCAAGTAAGTCTGAAAACACAGCTTAGGGTTTCCTCTACAGTAATAGCATCATAGAGAGCAGAAAATACATTACCTTACTTACACTGTTCTCCTCTTGGGTGATGTTATCTATTTTAAAGGTATTTGTATGTCACTGGGTATTAATGAGCCTTGAGAGGGGATGCAAAAATAGAATGTGCTAGAAAGATGTGTGAATATGCAAGTTGTTTCCACGGGCTGTGTTTTATGACTTGATTAGCTGGTAGTTGATTAGTGAGCTCTGGGATAGTGTGCAATCTTGCATTCCTGGTTTCCCTAAATACCCTAAGTAGTAGATGAGCCATTATCCTTGGGCAGGAAGAGATGAAATATGTTTTTAAGCCATAGGTTCCCTCTTTGGCTATTCTTCACACTGGACAGGTATTTATATGTACAGCTGTCAACAACTGTGGGATTAAAGAGATGTCTGCAGCAATACCCATTGATTCTGTGAGAAATCCAGCACCCCAGCTGAAAAGGAACTGACCTTGCAGGATTCAGAGCATGGGCTTGGTTTGTTCTGTCCTAATTGGGTCTCCCAAGGCAGTTCATGGGAGTTGGGAGCTGTTCTTTCCCCTTCCTCAATCCTGGGAAACTCTGTAGTAGCTAATTGCTAGTATTTTACTGCATGTGGAATAGCAGGTTGCTGCTGGGGTAAGCTGACCTGGAGCCACGGGCTGCTGGAGCTGTATTTAACTTCACTGAACGCACACAATGATTCATTATATAGCTCTAGGTAGAACCTGGCTGAAGGTGGTGGTGTCACTTTGCAGTGCTTTGGTTGTAAAGCTGCAGGCTTTACAACAACATGTTGTAAAGTATAAACTGCGCGTAGTTCAGGCGTGTGTGTGGCATACCTCAGTGGTAGCAGGGTTTCTGATGTGTCTTTGAGGAGGTGAAGGAATCGAAGTTGTAATGCACATGAAATTATCAGTCTTGATGAGGACTTCTGCTAGAAAACATCATGTGCAACTGAAGAGGGGAAAAACATGGCAATCTCTCAGTTAAAATGGCTATAAAAGGAGGTCACCGTTTTGCTGGAGTAGACAGGGATGCATTGGATGCATCTTTCCAAAGAGTTAACTCTTCTTTGTTCCATATTGTACGAATCTTGGGTTTCTCTTACCAAGACCTCCCCTGTCATTCACGATTGCTGTCACCACTCCACCTGAAACGCTTCCTACTGTGGAAAGGCCGTATCCTCCCTCCTTTCCCCCCTCCTTATTTTAGTTTTCATCTGCAGTCACAGCATAATCTCTGCCCTCTCCAGTGCTTGGGCAGTGAAAATCCATGGACCCAGAGCAACCAGCACCCTGTTGATGTGGCCACTTGGGGGTGTTAGAAGGCAAGGCGTAGTGCCCTCCTCCTGCCCAGGGAGCACTTCCCTTTCCAGCAAAGCCTTTCTCCTTCCGAAAGCTTGGGGTTTTTCCAAAGAGGTTAATTTTTGGTTTGCAGCATTAACTGTTGTTGGAATAACAAAGGACCCCACCTGAACCGCAGCCAAAGGAATCCCTTCTCTGCCACACCACTCTCAGCATCATTCAGTCCCAACAGTGGTAACTCAAAAGTATTAACCCGTTCTTCACCCACCTTTTAGGTGGTGATTTGGTCCAACTGCTGCCTCTTCTGAAGGCTACAGGGGACTAAACCCAGGCAGTTAACTTTGCTGCTGTTTCTGTGCTCCCAAAACATATAAGTACTACTTAGGGGCACTCCTGTAGGAGAAAACTGAAATGCTCTGCTGGAACATTGAACTAGATATAGATATGGATGGGAGGAGCATGGCGAGCTCTTCATCCTCACAGCACCTTTTGGCTATTTCAGGATCATAAAAGAAGGGGACACTTTGAGCACAGGGGTTGTGTTGTAATTGAACTTCTCATACAGTCATCCTCCCCTCTCAACGCACACCTACTCCTGCAAGCTGTTCCTTTATACCTCTTTGCTAATAAGCCTTGAAAAGCAAGTTCGTTAATGTGCTCGCTGCCAGACTGTGCTTTAATGAGCCTTTCTCAATGCTTCCTATCTTATCTTGAGCTTGATAAGTGCAAAATATTCCTGTGACATTGCTATAAATCACATTTTATTGATGCATCTCAATATGAAACGCCTGATGCAGTCTGATGGTGTCTGTTTGCTTTGGAAGGGACAGTGGTGTACAAATACAGGGCTGAGGCTTTCTTGTGACGTGGGGATTGCTGGAAAGGATTCTCTTTGAGGTAGATGGGAGGCTTTTGCATGCATTTGGAAAAGCAGGACGTTGCCTGTTGTCTTCCACATCGGTCCATTATGGAATTGTGGAAGGTTGATGTTAATTTTGATCACTAACTTCCTCTAAAATTAGGAAAATTGGGACTTTTTTATTTCCCCTCTCAGGAATACATGAAAATTACTGGATTGCCTTAGCTGTGTACAGGTAGGCTGCCTGTGTTCAGTTTGTGGACCTGAACTGTTGGTCACAGGAGGTGCTTCTGTTCTGCTTTGTTGGCACATAAATGAATTTAAGATGGAGTAATTGAGAAGGTGGATGTAACAGAAAACCTACCTGGTGCAAGCTGTACAAACCTAGTGGTGATGGGAACCCTTCTCCACATGAGGAACCTACAGACAAAGGTAACGCTGCACAATTGGTTTCACCCATTCATCTTGAGCAGCTTTAAGTCTTAGTGCCAAATTGACTGAGAATCCTTGGAGGCCTAACCCATCCGACTGTGCCTTGTACTCTACCATAGAGAGGTGGAAAAGGACTTTCACAAGTGTTGTTGAGCTGTGTTCTTCAGAGTGAAGATTCCCTATCTGCACAAAGCAGCCCTGCTGCGGGACATACGTTAAATTCCTGTCATTAATCTTATAAGCATGAGTCTAAATGCCTCCATTGCTCCTGTATCCATAAAAGAAACACCAGGTGTTTGTCCTTCATCACCTGCATGTGGGTGGGGAAGGGAGCTGTGACTTTGAACTCGCTCTGATGGATGTTGCTTAGTGATCATTTCCCATTGCGACGGACAGCATCTGTTGAAGGAACGCCTGTTGTGTGTGTTCCTGGGTCCAGGCATGGGTGTGATTCGGTTTACACACAGCAGCGTCAGTCACGGATGTTTTGCAGGGGTTTTGTTTCAGTGTGTTCAGCTAACGGGCGTTGTTATTCGTGCTGTTGTTTGTCTACCTGCAAAGCAGGCCGGATCCTTCAGCCCTTCCCTGGCAGGTCTTTCTTTTCCATTAATGCTAATTTCAATGGGGATCAGGAAGTTGAATGTGGGGAAGTTGATTGTGTTCGAGTTTAAATGGTAAAGCTCAGGTGTTTTCACTGAGCCTGGCTCCCAACATTTGCCTGTACTCACATGTGAGAGTGTCTTTGAAGTCACATTTCTGTACTCAACCAAAATAACTTTCAAAATAGAATAGTTTGGGTTGAAAGGGCCTTAAAAGCTCATCCAGTTCCAACCCCCTGCCATGGGCAGGGACACCTTCCACTAGACCACTGCAAATCTCCCCTCTGGCAGGTTAAAGCCATCCCCTTGTCCTGTCCCTACAGGCCCTTGTCCAAAGCCCCTCTCCAGTTTTCCTGCAGCCCCTTTAGGATCTGCTCTAAGGTCTCCCCTTAAGGAGCCTTCTTCAGGCTGACCCAGCCTGGCTCCTGAGCAGAGTTGCTCCAGCCCTCACAGCATCTCTGTGGCCTCCTCTGGACTCGCTTCAACAGCTCCATATCCCTCTTGTTGCCCCAGAGCTGGACGCAATATCCATGTATTGCTAACAGTTCCCTCTGCAGAACCACTGCACCATCCACCTGGAAGGTGTCAGGCTCTTGCTGTTCTGCTTTTGGTGCACTAAAACAATGAAACCCATCAGTCTGTACAATAACTGCATGCATACCTGTTTACACATCCACGCAGGTGTTTGCTTAACAGTGTTGTGTAATACCTGATGTGGGTGACAATAGGTGTACAGAAACGTGCTTCTGAGTTAAGAGCATTGACAGTTTAAGAGCATGTTTCCCTCTTCCCTAAAGTGTATGTGGCTGTGTTACATTTCCAGCTCTCTAATGAGGACAGACACTTCCCTCGACCAAACGAGACATATTCTGTGTGTTCTCTATAGAAAATTAGATGGGAAGAGAAGAGGGAATTTTGTTTGCTTCCTCCTGACCAAGGCAGAGGCTTTACTCAACTGATTTTTCTGGTCTAACAACATGTAATCAACAAGAGACAGCAATTTGAAGTGCATGTTTTAATGAAGCTTTAATTGTGCAGGTGCTCAGCAACTCTATTACTGACTCCACAGCTTTCAGGGTGGAAAAGGGCAGCTGCTGTGATTGAGGAAAGCGATCAGACCTGGGTATGGCAACGACATGCACAATAATAACATGGTGATGTATGAAAGGAGGGAGATGTTTGCAGTGGGGCTCAGTTGGCATTGTCAGGTTTGTGGTTTCATGTGTCTGCATGCAGGAAAGGAAGAGGTTTCTGTACTGGGCTTTGCTGTGAGAATGGGCATTTCTTACCAGAAGGATGGTAAACTGTACTTGGAGTGAAAAATAGAGATGATAAATTGATTCTTCAGGCCTTGAATGAAGCATTGTGTGGGCGCTCATTAGGTTGTGATTGTTTGCTATGGACTTCATCACCCTGGAAGCAGGAAAACATCACTTGGAGACATCATGTAGTAGTGGAATGAGCATGGACCTCAGATTCAGTGGGTTCCTGGTGCTGTCTGAATGGTGCAGTTTGCTGTAACTCTCATGTTGCCAGGTGGAAGAGGGTCCTTGAATAACGCACATTACACAAAGTTAGTTGAACGTCAGCCACTGAGAATCTGCTCTTTTAAATGCCTGGCTACAGTTCAGGAGATGGGGTCTGTTCCCAACTCTCCCACTTGTTTGATATATGACTTCTGAGGTGACTTGGTCCTTTGTTTCTTGTCCTAGAGTTTTGTGCATGTTAATTTGGTGACTTAAGGTAGATTCTGCTAGTTTGTGTTGTGCTTTAGCACAGTGGGGCCTGGATTTCAGTTGGCCCTCTATAGGGGTAACAATACAAATAACAATATAGTTGATTAGAATCGCTAGCTGCTATTGTTTTGGCAGCTCTGAGTGGATTAGATTGCATTAACCCCAGTAAAATCATTTGTATTGAAGCAAAAGAAGTGGGA
Organism: Forpus xanthops; assembly: GCA_032466535.1. Classification (NCBI taxonomy): domain Eukaryota; kingdom Metazoa; phylum Chordata; class Aves; order Psittaciformes; family Psittacidae; genus Forpus; species Forpus xanthops. Next base: position 55,659 of record JASSUY010029634.1, read on the forward strand.
AATCACAGCTCCTGAAAGATGCCATCTCTCAGCTATGTGCTTATCTCTTCATTTCCCCAAGAGCCTTCATCATCTTCAACCTCTTCCCCTTGCCCCCTCCACCCCAGGGCAGCAGCTGGAGGGGATAGTGCTTGTGTTCCCCCCTTTTCCCCAATTAGGGGCTCTCCTTCCATGACACAGAGAAGCCCTAATCAAGCAGTGAGTGTCCGAGCCCCTGGTTTGCCTCCCTGAGCTGAAGTTAAAAATTATTCAATGTAGAATTCCTGGCCTGTGAAACAGAGGCTCTGTACTGTACCAGGCAAAGATTTTCACCAGCATTCTCTTGCTTAGCCAAGGCTGAGATAACAGACACTGGAAAGCACTTGGTGGAATAAATCTACGGTTCCGAGATTCCAACAGGGTGTTCATCTTCCGCTTTGTTTTTCCTTTGCTGAAGAAGGTATTGCGTGAATCTGAAGTTGATGTTTGACCTTTTTTAATGCAAACAAGGCCAAATGAAGCTACTAGTCGTTGTTTTGCTGTTGGCTTTTTCTGCGCTTTTAAGTGACAGGAGCGACTGGAGAGAACAAGTAAGTGGTTAGACTTTGCCTTCTCTGAGTGAAGGCTGTTCTTGAGGGACGGTTGTAATTGCTCTCTGCAGTGTTTGGATGCAGTTTTGAGGGTGGGTTAGGAACAAAAGGATAAAAATGGCTCTATTTTGAGACACTTGAATCAAATCAGGCTGAATGATAAACAGCTCTCTGATGTGAGGTTACTCCTAGAGACAATGAGTAGCAGCAAGGTGATTCTTGTGCCTGACCCGTGCATTAAAAGAGTGACCTGTGCATTGGAAGAGTTACCTGTGAGTTACTTCTGAGCTTTCTGATACATCCACTGATAGAACTGTTTGAGAAGCAGGAGGGAAATCACCACTGGAAGAAAGAGACAAACTGCTTTCTAATCATTATTGTTTTAAGCACGGAGATCTGTTGAAATCCGTTCGTACTCATCCCTCAGCTGTTTACTTGGGGGTGTGAACTCTCATTGTTGGCTTATTGTAATCATCCATCAGCGTGGAAAAGCCATTTCCTATTCAGAGGGATCTGAGATTTGCTGTGCATGCGTTAGCAGCAAAGGCAGATTTACATCCCTGTGTTGGGTTTGTAGAAGTAGATACACAGGGAATCATTTACCCAAGGAGGCCTGATACCAATGTGTGTGCTTTCTGAGTGGATAGCTAAATAACAACTGTGGCTGGGTAGAAAGGTGCAGCTCTTCAGCAGACATAAAATGCATGCAAAGGTTAAGCTGTAGGAGTACTTCCAGCTTGCTGTCTGAAATTAAGTAGGCACTAGTAACTAAGTCCTATTTGCTTGGTTTAGGGGATACTTTATATGCCTATAAAAGCCCAGCATCCCTGGGAAGGGAAATTGTGTGGTTTTTATCTTAAAAGAAGGTATTGAAATTCTAGCAAAACTGGAGATTGTAACTTGCAAATTCAGGTTAACACCAGAGCAGAATGCAGGAGACAAATGTGGGGTTGGACTGGAGATGCAATCATGGCAAAGAACCATTCGCAGCCCCCCCCACTGTGGTGCCAAGAGTTCAGGGCAGCTTAAAACCAAATGAAGCCCTAAGGTTTTTGCCCTTGAGAACACTGTGCAAATAGCTGCCACTTATTCCAGTGGGACATCATCACAAATGTCTGTCCCCTCCTTTTGGGAATCTGTTCATCCCTGTATAAAGGGTTCTGGGCGTCATTGGACAGTGATAAGCGCTGTTCTTCTTGTGGTGCCTTTTCTCAGCAGAGAAACCTGTGCAAAATGTTTTCCTGTTGTTCCACAGCAGGAGCCAGGGCATGGATGCTATGGAGGAAAACCAGTGCAAACGGGGCCAGGACTTTTAAGGAAGTGTTTCCTTATTGCTACTGATCACATGTGTTCATTTTGACAATGAGAACATACAAAAGTGCTGCACTGGAATTACAAGACTTCCTTAATTCCCCCTCTCTCTTCACTATGTGCTCCTCTGCTCCTGGGTGTCTCCACACTGTTTCCAGCTGGCCATGCCACAACCTGCCCTCGGGTGTCATGACCTTGCTCTTTAGAGCTCTGGCCTCCAGTTGAACTGGGGTGGTAATAAAGTAGCATCAGTGATTCTCTCTGCACTGCCAGGCTGGGAATCTTTGTGTCAGTGTCTGGGGCTACATCACTATATATGTATTTGTGTCTATGAGATATATGATCATATATTATATATGACTTCATAGATAAAAATATTCTTATATATATCATATACAAACATATATAAATAAATATATATAATCCTATATATATAAAATCATATATAATCACACTCGGGAGCTTTCTGACCTCTCTGAGCAACTTGGTCTAGTGGCACAGGGACACAGGGACATATCTTTTGCCTTCTCTTGATGACAAGGACAGGTTCTTCTGATTCTCAGCTGAAGTACAATCCACAGGTCAGAAATGTCCCCTGGTACAACCACTACCATTTATTGTTGGCCAGCCAAGGTGCAATGAGAGAGACCTGATAACCTATTAAACATATTATATAGTCTTTCTTGTGCTGTGATAGCGGGGTATAGAAACAGGCTGTCCTTCAGGGGTTAAAGACACTACGTGAGGAAATGGCCTTAAAACGCTAGCCTGCTGTCTGCCAGACCTTCCTCCACCCTGGTTGATAACTCACTGGTGTAGCTCACATTTCCCATGGCCAACCAGTCCCTGGGACATGGGTGGCTGCTCTGAGTCAGCAGCCCTGGCGTGAAACCAGACATTAGCCTTCATGAGCCCACACAAGGTGTGCAGGACCTCTCCTTCCCTACAGCAGACTTGCACATTTCTTTGAACGTTTCCAACCTATAAAGCAATATAAATATCAAATGTTATTAAAATTCAGCTGCAGAGCTTTTACATCATTGTTATTCCAAGGGTTGCCTCTTTGCACCTAAAGCAGGTTGAATATTTGCGAATCAGTGTAGTGGCCAATGCAAATCAATGTAGTTATGTGATGTGCACTCAAGCTGAGCAGTTCATTGGCCCAAGTCCTAGAGGTTTAGAAACCTGAGAACTCTCAATTCCAATGTAAATGTGTGTATTTGATAGATCTTCTGCTTTCAATTACTTGTTACAGCTACACATCAAAACCTTTCCCAGGAAAACCAGCTCTGCGCATTCCCTCCTATGCTGGATCATTTTTTAATCCCTTCTTTTGGGAAGTGTTTCCCAGCAGGAAGAAACAAAGCTTCAGAACCCATGAATCACAGCTGGAAAGAGCATTTGTGGTGTTCTAAGCTGATGTTGGTCTCTTCCACAGAACACATGAGCAACAGATGCCCTATGAAAAGGGAGAAGACATGTTGTGAGAGATAACGATGTGAAACTTGCCGTAAGCTTAATCTAATCATAAAACAAAGTAACTGGAAATCAGAATGAAAGTGGCATTGAGAGAAGCTTTGAAAGTTCCACCATGAAACACTGTTTTATCAACTCAGAAATGCCTATTTCATTAAGTACTGCAACAGCGTTGAAAAATAACAGTAATCTGCACCAATTAAAACCAAAACGGTCTTTGCTTTTACAAGCTCAAGTAATCTAATGAAGAATGAGGTATAAGGACATTTTTGCTTCTTAGGTGTACTTAGATATAGTAGGGTGGAGTTTGTCATTACAAATAGAAGCCACATCCTTCCCTATCTGTGAGCACCTATCTGCCAGTGTGTTATTTTGGGGTACATCATGGTATCAGAACTACTCATGTGACTGTTTGTACGTTACATACGTGTTACCTGTTTGTTCAGAGTCTCAGCAACCTCTTAGGGGAATTCCCAACTTGGAATGCTAAGGAACGAGGGTTCATCTTTTTATCAGGATGCTCTGTTCTTCAGAGCTAAGGAGCATTGGAAACAACAAGAATGGTAACAAGTGTAGTATTAAGGCACAAATGTGAGGGTTTTATAGAGGCTTCCCATCAGTCTAAGAGCTGGAATACAGCAATATTCAAGTACCACGTATACTGTGTGCTCTCTCTATTTCACAAACAGGGCACTGTGAAACCATGTGTGCATAGAGGTTTCTGGAATTAACACCTTGCATGGGCCAGTTGGGTACAACTTCATTTTTCCAGTAAGTCTTAATGGCATTAAAGGTTTAGGGTTCTCTGGTTAATATCTATTGATGGAAACAACCTGAGTGTGGTGCTGTATTAACAGAGTAGTTCATTACACTGAGCCACTGCAGTTCTGTAGGTCGGAGGATGCTTTGGTTTCATGTGAACCATGTAAATCTGGGCCTGCTTTAGGAGAAGGGGTTGTCTGTGGTAACCACTGATCTGAATCTCTGGTGATTCATGCCATTAACTCACTTGGTTTCTTCTTCCTGCTTGTATAGATCCACACTTTCAGTCTGGGGTTACAGGATTCAGGTTGCTCTTGCATTATCCTGGTGTGATTAGCCCTTTATGTGGATTGCAGTGACTCACATGAACCTTAGTATTTACATTCAGGTAACTGGGCAAACAAATGTTCTAAAGGCATCTTTTTTCCCTGCCTTAGTGCCTGTTTCTAGATTTGGACCTAGTAGGAGGAGTGAGACAAAGATTGCATCATGTAATTAATCCTTTTGTATCTTCTGCCTTTGGGATTGCTTTTAACACAGCCTTTGCTAGAAGGACCGCAACCTCACCAACGAAAACACTCCATCTGTTTATTACAGGGGTGTTGAGGAGCCCCTAAATAATTGCTTTGCCTGTGAGCCTGCTTTGAACCATGTTCTGCACGTTAGTAAGGAACATGAACAGGAAAACAAGTTAGTTGAAGCACTTGGCTGATCCCCTGCAGCCCACGATGGAGGTGGGGATTCAATCTACAATGCCTGTTCTCATCAGCATAGAGAGCAGTCAGGCTCAAATCTCTGGGTAGGGGATGTATACCTTATTTTTATGGCTGAAACAGGAAGAAAAATAAGGATTTTCCATTTCTTCTTATTCCCAGTTCATGCATCCATGGGGAGAAGTTCTGCAGGCCTTGGGGAAAGACTGATCTGGAAGGAGGTATTCTTTTCTCTGATCAGCTTCTAAAGCTCTCTGCCACGTGGTTAAGACTTGAGATGCGTGAGAACTGGCTCCAGAGATCACAGGCATTTTCAAACATCTCTTGCTCCAGTGTCGTCTTCTTTATTCCAACTTCAATTCCCAGTAGATTTCAACCCCAAAGCAATTAATCTAAAGCAAAAGAGGCTTTGGCTTTTGAGAAACTGGCACTGTAAGCTTCCGAAGGTGCTAAACGTTTGCTGAGCTAAGTAGCAGGATAAAGTATGTGCTGCAAAGCTCTCTGGAAAGCACCAAAGCTCAACAAGCTCACAGAAGCTTCCCCTATAGAGCTGTCCATTGGATGGTTCCCTGGAGAAGAGGGTGGGAGAATGGAGTATCTGACAGAGGATGGGGTTCACTTTTGGGGCTGAAATTTCTACCCTGGTTCTCACTTAAGTTATACTGAGGAGCTGAGGAACCCTAAACCATGTTAGTTCTTCTGTGGGGTGCTCATGTTAAGAATAGAGATGGTGTGTAACTGTTGCAAAGATGTGGGCAGGGTGTCCAAACAAGAGCATGAGGGAACTTTATGCAGGCTTTCAGGAATCCTTAGCTGAAAAACTTCCTGGAATGAGAACAGAAGACTCAGTCCCTCCCAATTAAATGATATTTCAGTGGACTTAAACTTTATCCTCCCTTGTGCACAGAAAGAAGGGTAATGAAGGAAGGTTTCACCCTATTCCTTACCTTTTCCCAGTCTTTGTTGTCAGGATACACACTTGAAATCTCATTTAGAGCTTTAGGCAATTCTGAGCTTTCTTTTCAAGATTAGCTCTGAAGGCAGCATAGGTTTAACCACCTTGCCCTGATGAGGATGGCATGTTAATTAACACTTATTCACTACTTAATGTCAAGTGCTGTTGGATGTGCAGAAGAGCAACAGGAATGCAGTTCAGAATCATGATAATGAGGTTGTTCAGATGGAACCTTTGATTGTACTCCCGTTACAATTCCCTGGATTTCTGTTAATATTCGAACTCATTAGGTACATATTTGATTTTTCCAGGCAATTGATTTGCTTTGAATATATGTGCTAATGATCTTTCTTAATGGGTTAAGCTTTTGGATGAGTTAATCAGATTGGACTTGTTCACTCGTGGTCCACCTATTTCAGCTCTTGTTTGCACAAAGGATGCTCTATTCAGTCTGGAGTTGAATGTTTGGATCTATTAGCTAAGAAATTTAACTTCCAATTTTCCATCTAGCTACAGGTTTGCCAGTACATCTCCGTTGTGATTAGCATTACGTCTGCTGTCCTTAACCCTCATCTGCCTAGTTCTTGCATTAAATATATCTGCTGCCTTCCTTTGTGCCTTAACTGAGCTCTGTGGAAGGACCGTGCTCCCAAACTAAAGAAGTTCTGTTTCTTCCTGCTGCTCTTCAAGTGCATCTCTCAATCTGAGGTATAGATCTTAGCGCATGTTTGTTATCTGCTAGTCCTTGAGGTCTCCTTGGCTGACATAGCCCTCTTGGCAAAAGCCTGGCTGCCTCCACATGTGAACATGGGTTTAGAATTGTAGTATAAAAACGAGAAAACAAATCCCACGTATCACATGTGAAAGGCTAAACCTTTGGCAATACCGATTTGGAGAAGGCAGTGAGACATTTGAATGGGAACCTCCAATCAGGCAATGGAAGGAGTCCAGTCCAGGCAGGAAATTGAGGATGGGTAAATCATTCTTTAGTGATTCACGTATCCCTTTTCTGCTGGTCCATTAGCTTCCATAAGGATTTATTTAAATCACAGGTGAAATAGTTCATACACCTGAGGCATGATCCAGCTTCTGTTGAGAATCATCCTAGAACCATCCAGCCTGCCTCTGGATGCAAGCCTGCCCCTTAGCCTCTACTTGTTACATATTCAGTACAGCAAACTGTACCATTCAGATAGTGAATCCAGTAAGTCAAGACAGGACCAATGGATGTCATTGCTAATTGTAGGGTGAAATAGCAAAGCGAGGGGTTAATGTGCTGTAGGTCAATATTGTTTTTTTCTCCAGTTCAGCCCAAACTGCCAGTGGATCAGGTTCCAAAGCTTGGTTAAGTTCCTGTACAGCCCCTGATGAAACAGGAAAAACCTGTGAACTGTTGGCTTTGAATCCTGCACTGAGGACAAGGTGCACTGGAGTACCGTGCGTGCTTCAGTGTTTCATTTAGATGGCCCAAGCTTCAGAGGAAAGGGAAAAAATCTAGCTCTTTCTATGAGGGGGGAAAGATCTAATCTGTTTACACCCTGCATTCCTTGCATTCCTTTGGCAGTCTGCAACTATAAAAGCCCTTAGTCCCACCTACAGTTAGAGTTCAATGGAGCTAAGTCTTTCTGTAGAGGCAGATATGGCACAATGCATGTAGAAGTCCTATTACTTAGACACCGGTGCACCTAACTTGTGGTCATTTAGTGCTCTGAATGGAGCTTGGTTTTCTTTCAGAGGAGGGCACAGGCATGCATCACCTTAATTCAGAAACCTTTCCCTGGTGGGAACTTGGAAGTGTCCTGGAATGGGAATGCCCTTTTCAGAATATGAAGCTGAGAGAGGTTTTTGCTGCTTTTCCCTTTTTTTTTTTCCTCTCCTGTTTGAATGTGATGACTCAAACTTGGTACAAATCCAAGGCAAATAAAAGGTGCAGGCGCCTCCACTATGCTTAACTCCTGAGTTGCTGTAAAGAGATCACACAGCAGAATAAAACTGCTCCCTGATCCTTTCAGGGTGCTGTGGTCCAGGCACTTTCCCGCCTGTGACACCAAAGAATTAGATGGGAGTTGAAGCTTTCTTATCTTGGCTGCTTTAGTTATTAAATCATCCTTTTCACTGCAGTTTATCATAGTGGTGGGGTGAACAGCACCTGGATTACTTAGGTTTACTTTCCCATGTGCACTGTTAGCTTGGAGCCAGATGTTTGGTTATCCTTGTTCATGTAACACCCCTGTGTCAGGCCATTGGAATCAATCAACAGCAGGATACCCATGGGATTTGGACCAGGACCCCAGAGAAGTGAGCCTGGAGTGATTATCCCTGCCACGTTCAAACCATGATAGGCTTTTAAAGACTGAAATGGGGTATTGGAAACTTTTGGTGGGTGAGGAAGGGGCAGCTGAACCTGTGACCTGTAGCCAGGACTTAGGGCCTGAATGTAGGTCCAGATATTTGGATCAGGAAGCCACCAGGTCTTTTTGGAAGAGAATAAAGTGATTTAAAGGCTGGGATCTGCCTATTGCTAATAAATGTACAGAACATGTCCCAGAATCATAGAACAGTCAGGGTTGGAAAGGACCTTAAGATCATCCAGTTCCAATCCCCTGCCATGGGCAGGGACACCTCCCACTAAACCATGCCACCCAAGGCTCTGTCCAACCCTGCCTTGAACACTGCCAGGGATGGAGCATTCACAACTTCCCTGGGCAAACCATTCCAGTGCCTCACCACCCTTACAGTAAAGAATTTCTTCCTTCTATCATCTCTATATTTGGTGAATTTCACTTCTGTGCTCCACTTGAAGGATATCCAAAATATAGATGGATACCCATCCATCCAAAATATAGAAGGATATCCAAAATAATCCCCCCCAAACAACCTAAATCCCTAAAATCCCTACCACCCTACCGATCACCTCTTCATAAGCCCAGCTGGGATACTTAACCCTTGGCTCTTGTATGTATGTAACTGTTTTGGAAGGGATTGCTGCTAGAGCTGAATAAAGAGCACCTGGAATGCTCAGAAACATTTATAGTGTGACTGAATAAAGCACTTGGTATCTTTGGATCAGTTTTTGTAGCAATGTTGTGCTTAACCAGATGGTGTGGATGTTGAAGCACTGAAGCGTCAGTCTCTGAGGTGGGATTAACTTCTTCACCTATTGGACCCTATATCACTCACAGCAAACAGGCTTTTCTTCAGGTGGTTGCAGTGAAAGGGAAGCAAAAAAACCTTGGTAGCAGGGCCATAAATGCAAAGTTAAATGTCTCCAGGGGGTATGTTATAGCCACAGCTTCCAGGTTCTACAGTACTTAATTCCGTGTTAGTACACAATATTTAACTCCTGGTACATTGTGTCTGTCTTTAAACTCACAGGGGCAAAGAGATTAGATTTACTTTGAATGAAAGGATGTAAATCTCACACATGAATATCTTTCTCTAATCATGCTTTGAGAAATCACTGAAGAAATCAGTGGCTCTGACAATTAATGCTGGAAATAAGGGTATGCTTTGCATAACTCAGCAGTGATATCCTGCAGGTGCCTCTGAAACAAAGACACTATGGGGAAGAGACGCAGCAGAGTATCACCAGCTCCCATCAGAACTGATCTGAGCTCAGTGACCAGCATTTCATAACCAAAACCTGATTTGAATAGCGTAGTCCTGAATCACAGCTTCCTCCTTTCCTTCTACGGCTTACGGGAGCTCTGAATTCATTTGCAAACGAAGGCGTAAGCACAGCAATATTTGTTCTGATACTAACATATTTTCTGGAATATAGATTGAATATAATGGAACAAATCTTCATGGCTTTTCTTTCTAACAGCTCCAAAGAAACCAGACAAAAAGGGCCCTCGAATTCTGCGCAGCTCAGTCTTTTATCAGTGGTGGCTCATGCTTATTTCTTCCTCTAACCTGTCTTCAGTACCCCCCTTCAAAATCAATAAGGTAGAATAAAGCCTTGCATGGTTTGAGATAGAAACGCCTGTTCCTGTTGCACAGATCCTCACTGAAATTCCAACCACGTCCGGTGTTGTTTCAGTCCTTCCAGAGCAGGAGAACGACCACTGAGTTGTGACCTATTTCAACAGCTCCTTATCTTCCACTTCAGAAGGACACCAGGCATTGCATTTTGCACTATTCGTGTAAGCTGAAGAGTCAGTCTCTGCCTTTATAGACTTTCCCTCTCAGCTCTCAGAACTAGGAAAAGACCTTGTCCTTTGGAAGGGCTGCACAGTTCTCTATGAGGATCTGAACTGATGTGCTGAGTCCTGCTTGTTGGGGGATGCCGGGCATGTGGAAGGGAACATGTGGATCCCAGTACTTCCCCTAGGGTCAGCCTCCCCAGCCAAGCTGGAAACGGGTGTTAAGGGATGGTCACAGCAGCAGAGTTGCTTTTGGAAGCTCTTGAGCAAACTGTATTGTAATGGGATTGGTATTTCTCAAGTGTGCTACAAAGAGAAGCATCTCAACCAAATCCTTTGCTGCTCCAAGAGTTCAGGAAGTGCTTAGGAAGCATCTTACCTACTGAGTGGAGTGCTGCAACACAGTGAAGTTCTGCTGACAAGAGGGAGTAGTGCTGTTTTATACCAGACATGAGCCTTTGAAAGCACAGCAGTGAATCAATGTGTCTGTAGCTGGGAGCATGGGGGGCTCCCTAAGCCATGCAGATTTGCTTCTGTCAGTTCCATATTTACACTCAGCTTTGGGCTGACTCTTCCTTTGCACGTTTGTGCTGCAGCATTCAAACCATTCCAGCATCTTCTGCTTCGGTGTATAACAACAGGGTCAGCAATTGGAGAAGCTGCTGCTTGAGGCGCTGCTGGAAGGGTTCAGGCCTGTGGGACTCCTCTATGGGGGTGTTACACAGCCGTGCCTGGCACATCACGCTCAGCCCAGTGAGTATTATGGGAGCACACACTGCTTGGCATTAGGGGCACAGGAAGGGTTGCAGAGATAAGCAGCAAGTTAATGAGGCATAGAGGCAGTAAGAGATGACGGAACCAATCACAGAAGACTCACAGTAGCTAAATGCATTACTACAGAATGCATTTAGCCTTTGTAAAGAGATGCTTCCAGAACTCTTCACTTGCTCAAACCCTCTGTAGGTTGTTTTTGGGGGGAAATTTTCCAGATATAAATCCAGTCCTCAAGTACTGTCTTTTTTTCACAACATTATTCTTGTTTCATCATTTGCATCCTTTGGCTTCCATTTGTCATTTGTTTTGCTGCTTCTGTTTCCCCGAAGGTAGCTCATCTCAAAGGAATGAAGTATTTTGAGCCAGTGCCCGGAGGCCCAGTGTTAATTTGTTTTATGGCCCTTTCCTCCTCTTTTTCTGCAAGCAGAAATGCTTTTGCTTCATCTAGAGGGGCCGTTTGAATCAGCAAGTTGAAAACATCACCGTCAATCATGGTCAGGTTCACTCTAATTTCCAAGCGCCCAAGTGATTCAGGGAGTTCTATTGTAGAAGTGATCAAAGCCCATATGTCAGATTTGAAGGCGTTTCAGAGTTTACATCCCTTGATTTGAAGATGACTTCAGTTCCTAAACACATGCCACAATGATTTCATGCCTTAGGGCTGACATCCTCTAAGGTATGTAGCTTCCCAGCATCTACTGAAATCATGGATGCTAGGGAACAAGAATCTAGGAGTTCCAAGATGCATATTTCAACATGATGGGCTAAATTCAGTAATTGAGACTTTTTTTTAGGGTCTCAAAATCCACAGTTAAAACACATGAATGTTAATGCAGGCAGTGATTTCATATCTCTTCCTCTGCCTTCGGTCTCTTCCACACACCACCTGCAAGCTTCCTTGTTTAGGAAGGATTCACATCTTTGGGTACATGGAGAAATGCTGTCCCCTAAGCTCTTATTTCAGGCTGACTTGAATGGGCTTGTTTCCTCTGCTTGAAGCCTGTGGCCTCCAACAACCCAAGTCAAATCCAGGTCAACCTCAAACACTTCCCCAAAACCCACAGCATCCAATGGGCAGGGGGGTTGGAACTGGATGGATCTTAAAGTCCTTTCCAACCCTAACTGTTCTATGATGCTATGATTGCTTTGCCTAACAGCTCTTTACGATATGTAGCTTACTGACAACGACTTCTGCACTGTGTGAGCAGCCTGAAATCACTGTTCTTCTCTCCAGTCAGTGCCTCTGCTGGGCTCAGCGTGCAGCTCCTCTTGAGGAAAGCTGTTTAACTGCTTATCTGCATTACCTGAGGTTGGGGCAAGAGAGTCTCAGGGCTTTTTGTAAGGGGTTCAGGCAGTTGGGCATGTGAGCTCAGTTAGAACAACCTTCTTAATGCTTGGACTGTGTCTCCTAACACAGGCAAAGCAGACAACAGCCTGCCATGGGCAGTGAGGGGTAGCAAAGGGGCCACCACTCTATTTGTCTACTCCAATTTTGCAAAGCCATGGAGAGTTACACTGGCAGCAATGGCCTCAGAGGTGTCAGGACATGGAAGACTCCAAGAGGAATAATAGTAACTCCTTTAAGAGGAGGCCAGGCCTTCCTGAAACTGGAAGCTTCCCATCAACTCCCATTGCCTGGGAGCATCCAAGGTATAGAAAGCCCATTCTCCAATTCCAGCCATTTCCCTTTGGCTCTGTGCCTTCCCTCTGAAGAGCTCTTCTTGTTTCCTGTTGCCTCATACAGAACCTTTCAGTTAGCTCGGCATGGACAGCTGATAGTCTGCCTTTGCTTTTAACAAACATCCATCTACTTTGCTGCTTCTCTGGAGTGAAAGAAACAGCATCACCTATGGGCAGACATTAGCTGAATAGACTTGGGGCCACAGTCAGAAACATCAACCTCCACTGAAGCTGCTGACCCCGGGTGTTTTGGCTATTTGAGTTTGAATATTTGATCCATTAAAATATAGATTTGCATTCAGCCATGGTGAGGCATTAACAGTCGTGCTCTAAATGATTAATAGAAGAAGGCAGTCTCCTGCAGCTCCAAACTGTAGATGAGCTCATCTGTCACTTCCAAGCTTTACTTTGTTCTCATCATTACAAGAAGGAGGTTTTGAACCCATCAGAACTCTTCTCTCTGATATAAATCACAGGTTTTAGCCCTTTCAGCAGCACAAAAAAAGAAAATGGAGCACAAATGGGTAGAAAAAGTTAATTTTCACTTTTCTGAAGGAATTAAATTGATGTAAGGTACCGTGTCATTGGTACAACGGCGCCAAAACATGACTGGGGTGCTTTACAGCAAAGAAGCATAGGGTGCTAAATAGGAAGATGGCTTGGTGGTTGCTCTTGGCAAATTCATTCGCCATCAGCATAATTACTCATTATACATTGTCATTAGCTAACATAGCAAAATAGGGCAGCCAACAATGAGTGACAGTCTTCGCTTGAAAGAGTTAAGTCCGCTGCTGCAATAAAGCTACTACAAAGCAACAAGGAAGTGATGAGAAAGCCATGGAATGAATGGTGTAAGGGATGGAAGGACCCTGGGAGGTCACCTCTTCCACTGCCCCGGCTGGGGGGAGCTCTAAGAGCCATCCTTAGCAGACCTTTCTTGATGCCACTGCCAACAAAAACTGCCAGGATCTGATTTTGTCCAGCACAGATTTGCTTCTCCTCATACTCTTCATCCTTTTTATTGCAGTTACATTCATTATAACGATCCTCCACTCCTTAAACACAACTAAATGCCTCTTGACTTGTAAAATCTCTGCACTCATTTAGCTCAATAGTTCCTGCTACTAGTAGATCGTTCTCAAAGAGAAGTACAGTGGGAGGAGGAGCAGCACGGAGCTTGTCTTGTCTAATGAAGCAAGCTGAGCCAAGGTTATCTAGGTATGGTTATATTTGATAGTGACTCATGCAGGGAGCTTCCTGGCTGGCCAACACCCGTTTCTCCTAACTGCTCTGGTGGGAACGGTGACTCAGTAGCTGCTTTGCTGGGAAGAGTGCTATGGTGCCCTTACTATAGGGGCTACCTTGGAGGGTGCCAAGAGAGAAAAAGACATGTTCTAACCAGCTGGGTTTTCATAAGAGAGGCACCTTTCAGATAGAGATTGCTTTGTTCAAAGTTGGAAAGTAAACCAGGAAATTCGGAGTTAAGGACAATACTTTCTCCTGATCTGAACCTCCCAAATGTAGAATCATAGAATCTTTTAGGTTGGAAAAGATCATTGAGTCCAACCAACTGTTGGATCACACCAAAGCATCAGCATTCCCAGCAGGTTCAGTGGGAATATACTCTCCTTATACTCTCAGCAGTGTGGACTCTCATTTAACACAATCCTGACTGGTCAAAGGCAAGGAAAGGGATGCTTTTTCCCCTTGGGTTCACACTGTACTTGAGCAGAGTCTGTCTGGATTTGTATAGGATAAATCTCAACTCAAAAGCTAAAATCTTGTCTCTGTCTGACACTTAAATTACACAGTGTGTAATTTAAGGGCAAGAGCATCTGGCCTTTTGTCTGAAGGAGTCACTTCAGAGAAGCTGCTATTCATCTGCACCTCCACATCCCCATCTGTAAAATGGGAGGAAGGATGAAATGGTTCAGTGAGAGAGGTGAATGTTTCGGTAGCTGCTAAGTCATCCCACCACAGTACACAAGAACTCCTTAAAAGCATTGAGATGCATCCCATTTCCAGCAGGACTTACAGCAGTTTTAAGGCAACCCTTCTTCACCTCAACTAAACTTGAGTGACGTTTTAAGAACGTAAGGGTTGGGCTCATCAGATTAACGAAGAGTAGAACGTAGTTTTATATGCAGCATCAGATGAGATTTATTGTTCAGAAACTGGCCTGAACTGGCCCTGAGTCTGTTGGCTCCAAACCGTTGGCTTCATCAAATCAAACGAAGTGGTTTTAGAAGTTACAGCCACTAAATCCTGGCTTTAACCATGTTGTTTTAACCAACATAACCTGGACACAAAGCTTCTTCCCTCCTAAGTTTGCTGTTTATGGCTTTTCTCCCTTATATTTTTTATTGTTTGGTCTTTTCCCAGCTTCTCCTGGGTTTGATACTCCCCCTGCCTCAGACCAGCTGCTTATGAAGTTTGCTATAAGCATAGTTCTGTGGCATTTGCTCATACCATCTGCTTTAGTAACTTGGCCAGTTAATGAGGAATCAGATGAAAACAAGCTCTGTATCTTAGCCTGGCACAGAAAGCAATGGGTGCTACTCTCCATCCCCATTTTCCTGGCTAGAGGATTTCTAGAGGTTCAGAGCTGTTGCAGTATTGCCGGTGATGAGTTTTGGAGCCAATTGTTACCCTTGCTTATGTGCCTGCTCAAATCTCATTAAGGCAGAAGGGAAAATGCACTCCTAAGACACATTTGTGTTCTGGGAAATAGGATAACGCTTACAAGAAATGACCAACACCATTAACCTGAAATACTCCAGTTTGTGAGCAGATCTTTCACTAGATCATGTGCAAACAAAACGGCACCTGAACAGTGAGAGTGCTGCCGTAGTTTAATCGATACTTGCATGGGCTGAACGCTAAGCACAGAGTAAAAGCCCCCAGGCCATGCAATACCAGCTCCAAGCAAAGACTGGTGTTTGCACATGTTTGCTCACTGGCAGTGGTTTGGGTGTAATGGGTGAAAGGAGCAGAAAAGGTCTTGAATCGAGTCTCGTTGCAAGCAAGGGCAGGACTGGACCATGAGTGTTTGGGAGCAGTTTTGGTGAGTGGTTCACAAGAAAGAGAACGTTCATGGTATTAATCCCTTCCCCTCTTTTCCCTTCAGGAAATAGTAATGTAAACACTTGTGTTTATTGGGCTTTGCATCCATGTGCTCCAGCTTAGTCCCTGTGAAACACCTTCCAAATAACTACATGATGGAGAGGTTTCAATCAGTGCTATCTTAATGTTGGCTTTGGTTGGTCTTGGAGGAAAAACCCTAGGATGGAAATGCCCTTTGCACTACTCTAAATACTGACATAGGGATACTAAAGAGCAGTTATGACAACAGAACTAGCTTGTACTGAATTCTGAAGGCTTGATAAGGGTACTGTCAGTGATCCCATGCACTTTGATGCTTGCTGTAGCATGCTATCAAGAAAACAAGAGGCTACGTTGATGATCCTGTCTTCTCAAGCAGTTCTCATAATGCAAGATGCCTCTGTGTAGGCATCACCTAGTCTGGAGTAAGCAGCAGCATATGGAAGGCTGTTTACACCTCAACTGGTGAGCCTCAAACCAAAGTGATGTGGAAGTGGGAATGATTTGATAATGAGAAAAGGATGTGTTGTGGCTGGGTAGTTTGGTTCTGCCATTGGATTGAACTGTTGTGGCTACTGTCCAGAATGCCCCGTTTCAACATGCTGCCATCACTTGGGGTTACGCTGCTGCCTCCTTTTCCCCTATAGAGGTGGTGGGGTTTTTCTACACAAGAGTGTTGATGGCTTAGGTAACACATTAATTAACTTTTTTACTGGCAAAAGCTGCTGTGATATATGCCTGTGTGGTAGAGGCTGTCAACCGAAAGGTCTCTCCATCTGTTTGCTTTAAAAGGAGCTATAAAACCCCATCTCACAGCTGATGTAAGGCTCAGCCCTTCTCCCCTCCTCCTCTCCCTCCCCAGTAATCACATTATTCACTGGGATGGAAAAAAGCCTTGGTGTTAATTTCCTCCATTCCCACACCTTGCAACCCAGCACAAGTTACTGCCATTTCTTGTCCTTCAGAGACCAATTACTGCAGGTGAAGTCAGGCACAGAACAGCGTTGCTAGGAGTGGGAAACGGGGACTGGGGCTGGATGCAGCCTTTGAGACTGGCAAGATGCAAAGATCTGGGTTGACCCTTTGTAAGCCTTATAGAATGGAAACCTTGGGGAGGTCGAATATGGCACATCAAGTCTCATGTATATGATGTCTTATAGATATGATAGGGTGTTGTGATAAGGGTGATGTCTGGATGGGGCCCTGAGACAACAGTGCTTGTGCAGAACCCTCCAGGTTCTGATACAGCGTGGAAGAGGGATGCTGTGGATGATTTGTGTAGCACTAAGCTTCTCCATACTTTATTCTTGTGATCTTTAAGTCCTGTAGTATTATTTCACATCAATTATAGCCTTTTAGTCCTGTGACTTACATGACAAGTGCCTTTCTGTTCAGGTCCAAGCATCCTGGCTGGTTGCCTAGCATGAGGTGGGTACCTTCTCTGACAGCCTGGGATGCACATTCCTCCTGCAGGTACACAAGAATCCACTGGAAAACAAACCTGGCTCTTGGAGAAGCAACAGAGCAGAGTTTTCTATGGCAAGCTAACTGCTATGGAAAGAGGATTCCGTGAAAATCCTGGTGAAGTTAGCACCAAATCTGGTTTTATCTTCCTTTGCACACAAGTGGGTTTCTGCTGAGTACCCAGCATGCAGGAAGGCATCTGTCATTTCTCAAGGGTTTTTTGTCAGCAGCTCTCTTCCACTTTCAAAGCTGGCTTAATGCTGCTTGTACTTGTAGTTCAAATGTTATGGAAGGATAATGCTGGTATTGGAGGAGCACTCCTTGCCCTGGCAAAGGTGGTCCATACCATCCAGTGGTGATGCTCAGCAGCCCTGCTGAAGGTCCTGATCACATAACAGAGCAAAGTAGTTCTTGGTGAAGCAGTTTCCCTTTGTCCCAAGACTGAAGTCTGTCAGAATCCAGGCAGTCACTGGGATTAATTATAGGTAATAAAAGATAGGCTTAACTGAATGCACTGACCTCGGTGTATTTAGGCTTCTGTCGCACCAGATGTGCTTATACAGCGATGGGGTGGCTTGTTTTCTTTTCATGCCCCTGCCCCTCTGATTTAGAAGGAAAAAAGAAGCTATGTCTATATTAGACATAGGAAATGTCTAGTAAAGGAAAAGTGGCCAGCATCCTTCTTCTCCTGCCTGGTTTCCTCTGTCTCTTCTCTTAGCATCGCTTCCCCTGGCTGTAAACACGCTCTGGATTTCGCTCCTGTGTGTCTGTATCACAACTTCTGCCTTGAGAAAAGGCCCTTCAGCTTTGTTCACGTAATTACAGTGCAGAAAGGACCGGCTGGGAGAGAAGCACCATAATTAGGGGGTTTTTCAAAGACACATTTCCTGCGCTGACTTCCTGATCTCCTACTAGAGCTGCCACTGCTGTCTCTGGCATAATACTTGCCTCCTTTCTGTCTTTAACACCACTGATGAGGCCAGCTGTCAGGAAGGTGCAGTTTGCCTCCTTTTTTCTCTGTAAAAAGGCTCTTTTTTCCCCCCCTTTTCTTTTTTTCCCTGCTTCTTTCCCTGATGGTGCTGTCAAATGCAGCTCACTGTGAGACAACGGTGCTCTGTGCCGTTGGGTGCAAACGTTGAGTCTGAACTTGCTGTGGTTTAGTTTTGTTCATTCACTGGCTGGGCAGACGCATGATTTTTGGGTTTAAATTAGGGCTACGGAGAGCTTCCTTAAGGGTCTGTTCTTCAGCTGCATCTTTGGAAGCTTTAGATGCAGTCCTCTGTCTCAATAGTGACTGCTTGGGGGTGAGAAGTGTTGGGAAATGTTGTACCTGGACACCCTGGAGAGTCCCAGTGCTAAGAAACTGTACCAAGAGCATCTCCCTGAAGAGGCTCCTTCCATGTGGCAGACAAATGATCACTGTAGCTTTTACAGCAGTTTCCAACACAGTACAGTAAGTATCAAGTGGAGACTAGAACTAAACACAGGTCTAAGCAATTCCTCATATTTTATATAGATACACATACACATACACATGCCTGCAGCCCAGAAAGCCAACCATATCCTGGGCTGCATCAAGAGGAGCGTGACCAGCAGGTGGAGGGAGGTGATCCTGCCCCTCTGCTCTGCTCTTGTGAGACCTCACTTGGAGTACTGTGTGCAGTTCTGGTGTCCTC
>JASSUY010029636.1:0-21717 GCA_032466535.1 Forpus xanthops
TTGAATTTTCCTGAGCAGCTCCTTGTCCATCCAAGGAGGTCTCCTGGCCTTCCTGCAGTACTTCCTTATAGTAGGGACACATCGCTCCTGAGCTTGCAGCAGGTCATCCTTGAATATCAACCAACAGTCTTGCCCCCCCCGCCCTCTAAGGCTATATCCCATGGAATCTTACTGAGCAGGTTCCTGAAGAGGCCAAAGTCTGCTCTCTTGAAGACCAGGCCAGTGAGTTTGCTGCACGTCCTTCTTACTGTCCTGAGGATCTCGAACTCGACCATTTCATGATTGCTGCGATCAAGGCTACCCTGGAGCATCACATTTCCAGCCAGCCCTTCCCTGTTGGTGAGGATGAGGTCAAGAACAGCACCTCTCCTCG
This sequence comes from Forpus xanthops, assembly GCA_032466535.1. Lineage (NCBI taxonomy): Eukaryota > Metazoa > Chordata > Aves > Psittaciformes > Psittacidae > Forpus > Forpus xanthops. The sequence goes on from JASSUY010029636.1 coordinate 374, forward strand.
TCAGCTCCTCTATTACTTGCAGAAGAAAGTTGTCTTCCACACAACCGAGGAACTTCCTGGATTGCTTATCAACTTATACCTGTTTGGAAAGTTACCCACTTTCAAGCCACTCAGAAAACGAGGAGTCAGTTATTGAGTTCCTAAATGTTCCTGAGCATACACCCACCTTACAACCCACTCCTGTGAAGCAGGACACTTCTGTCCAAGCTTGCATGAATGATTAACCAGGGCCACACTGCACAGAAAAGCAGACAGGATTCTCTGCTCCTTTCTCGAGCCACCATGTTCCAGACTGTGGTTTATAACATGAAGGTCATAAATTTGAATTATAATTGGAAAATGAATGGCTACTAATGCAAACCTTTGAGCTCTTCTCTGAAGTGATATTTTATATAAGATATGGTGTCCTATGTCATAATTAGCATAGTTATAGCATCCATATGATTTGCATTGAGCACCAAAGAGAAACCATTAAAATGTTAAACCACAGAGAAATCTGAGCAATCTGTCCAACCCAATAAAAACACACAAAAAGCCCCAACAATCAGCATCTTCTTCATCCCCTTGGAATAACAGAACTCCACAAATAGTAAAACTGGAAGTATATATAACTAGTGAACAGCTGTTTGCTCTCAGCCACCTTCCAACACGACTCTTCAATATTGCTTGTTCTTTCATGCCATGCACAAGGTAAGCTTGTGCTGGGCCAACTGAAGAAATCCTGAGTACAAAAGCAGATTTTGCATTCAAATCATATCTCATCAATGATAAAATTGTTTACCGCAGGGGTAAAGCAACAGCCAAATCATGCAGACAGGACAGTATTTTGCAGGTCTTAGATAAAGATATATGAGAACAATCTTGCTATTCAGAGTCAAGAATATGACTTGGAGATAGTACACGGCTGTGCAGGATAACAATCAGATTTCTCACAATCACCTTCATATACCCCCCCTTAACTTGTCTCCCTCAACACCTCTGACAGGCTCCATGACTTTCCTAAGTGAAAGACCTCATTCACTACTTTAGTACACTGAAAAAAAAAAACAGAAAAGAACAATCTTCTCACCAGCTTAAAAGTAGAAGAGAAACTAAAGAAACTTTTCATAAAAGTGACTCAGAGAAAGTCAGTAACTTTCCTACAGCAGCAGTAATTCATGGTTAACAAAAGATAAAGCTTTCTAAAACAGGTATTTAAGATGGAAAATATTATACAGAACTTCCTAAGCATGCTATAATAACACTCGTACTCTACAACTGGGGACTACCCATTTGCTACATGTAACTTACTACTTCAGTGGAAGTAACCTGAGAATTTCCAATTTATGTTCAAGAAACTGCTACTTCTATGCAATTACGCAGAACTGTGCCTCAAGGAAAGCTCCTCCACGGGGGTGGCAGCACTGAGCACTCCCTGCCCTGTAGCCAGAGTTGAGCCCACAGTGCACTCCATGAGCAGCACACACACATATTCTTCCGAGGCTCAGCTGGAAAACGCCATGCCCTCCCACACTGGCAGGCCCCAGGATTCTACACTTCCAGTGGCTTTACCCTCACTTTCCACACTTGAGTGCTTACACCCAGTTTTATAATCCTCTGTAACACATCCTCTTGACTCTGTACACTCATAATTTTGCAGCCCTTCTTAACCACATTATTCTACCTTCACTGTGTATGTCCAAATACCACATTCATCTACTTCTCACTTTCCTTTCTTCAGGATTTGCTCCCTTCATCCCCACATATTCCCTTCCCTGTTTCAAAAAGGACCTCATTCATCCACTTTTCATGGTACAGTTCAGTGCAAATGCCCTCCATCTGCCAAAATTAAAGAGTTACATGAGCAAATGACATATTTCAACACCTGTATACCGTTTACATAAGCTATGTACAAATTACACTTTCAGGCTTGTAGTCTTACCCTCTTTTCTCCATCCTTATCTGCTCATTCCTCTTTTCACCTCTATTTCAAGCTTACTCTTTTTGGAAAGAGAGCAATCTTTATTAGTGTGTGCCAACACATGTACAATAATGACGATCAGTATCTAGTAATGAAAATGTCCTAAGACTTTCCACTAGAGGATTCTCAGCTGCCTGTGAGATGTCAATTTAAGCACACATGTCACCAGAAAGCTGCCATTTTACTTGCAATAAACATTCATTTGGGGTCCAGGTTTACTGCTTAACTTTCTTTCCTAATGCATTATGAGTGTGTCTTACAGATCATTTTGTTTTCTACGAATTTCCACCAAATAAAAAAGGTAGGATTTCAACCTTCAGATTTTAAACAAGACTTAAACAGTTTAATTTGCCATATTCAAATACTCTGACTAAACTGAAACATTCCTGCCAAAACCAAAAATAACAGTACTATACAGACAGACAATCTCAGAACTATGAGAAACACACACATTTCAATTAAATAATACCTTTTGGTGGATGAAGTTTGTGACCTGTTTTCTCACACCATCCAACAGGATGAATGTCTGAAGAATCAGCATTCACCCAGAAATCATAACAATCTGGGTATCCATCAAAATGGAGCCGTATTCTGTAGCCACAAACCTAAAAGCAAGAATGTACAATATACAACACTGTGTTTTAAAATGTTTGCCCTATATACAACAGCTTCTGTTCAAGTATTATGTATAACAGCCAATAATGAACAAAGCAATTCATTTGATAAAAATGAAAGAACAAAAAAGCAAAGGTATTCTCAGTCTGAGTGCCTCCTCTTCTGGTAAAAAGAATTAACTAAAAGCTGGATGTTGCCATTGCTGTCCAAAAACTTGGAAACTGTTCAACCCAGCATCAGAACAAAGCAGATACCTGACAGAAAAACATGAATACCTCCAATGCAATCATGGACAAAGCACAGATAACGATGCTCTCAAGCTATCCCTATTAATCAGTATCCAAAGGAGCACTCAGCAATAACTATGCTCAACAGGCTCTCCAGAGAGATATTGAGAACATTGAAGATGAGAAGTCAGTGGAGGTATCACCCAGAACCTTCATTATTCCAAGAAGTACTAAGTTAACCACTGAGAAGAGGAGAAAAATAGGACAAAAATTCTCTGCACAAAAATTCTCCACATCTCCCTGAGTTATGTGTCACCAGTGAAAAATCTCTTGACATCAAGGTCAACCTGTTTTGTATTTCATTTATACTCTGACATAACTTTCAGTTTGCCATCTCAGAATTCTGTGGAATTCAGTTCACTCATCTACTGACATACCATCCGCAAGAAGATGTAACAGACATCTACAAAAATGGGATATGACTATGGGCCATGAAGAGATCCAGAAATGGGAACACAAATGCCTAGGCTATTAAAATATGAAATGCAAAACTGCTGTTCCCTAGAATAGAGTGACACAGTACCTACCTACTCCTGTTTTAATTCTAATTTTAATGTTTCCCTGTTTTAATTCACAAAACAAAACCACAAAAGGATCCTCGGTTAAACTATGTAAAAAGTAATGTAAGGTATGTTTGACAGACACATAAAATGCAACTGAAACCAGGTTCTCATTAATACTATTAAAAGCAAAGAAGCTAGCCTTGAGAAAAAATATTTCATAAAGTGCATCAAAACCACAAACTGCGTTTATATTGTATATATTGTATACCGTTTATATTGCATAATAACTTGTCGAAGTTGCCAATACAGGCAATTTTGGAGGCCATCAACCACGAAAAATTAGTGCGACTGCAATACAAGAAAGTGCCTAGTATTTGTATCAGTGAATGAAGCAACTGCAAATACTATAAAATGGCTATATATCAGTTGTCAACTTATGTTTTTCCTGCTTACTTTGTCTTTTAAATATAGATCTAAGCTACAAGATTACAGAAAAATCACACATCATCCAACTAGTGTAATGCTGCTTCTTCTACCTGCTTATATTAAATAGATGTAAACAGTCACTGCTGTATGGCATTGGATAGTTTTTACATGCCTGTCAGGTAAATTGAATACAGCATTTTAAGTTAAAAAGCATTTTCTCACATACAATTTCTGTCTGCCGGTTAGGGTTGAACAAGCTCTTTCAGCTACTGCTGGTTTGGTTCAGTCTCTCCTGTAATTGCACACCATGGCCCTTCGCAGCCTCTACTTACCTCAGCCACTGTGAGAACACAGTATATCGATTGGTGCTCAGGATCCACACCCTCCAGCTTCATTCCTACTTTGAATCCATTTTTGTTGTATGGGAAAGACTGATACTACAATGGAAAAGAACAGTTTCAATACTTCTGAAAATATAAAACAGAACGACTATCCTACCAAGGAAAAGAACAATGATTCTTAATCACAAATAACTGTAAAATAAATTCTGTATTTTTAAAAACACATAGCAGAAAAGAAAGCATGATTGCTTAAAACCCAACTTGATACCAGAATGACTTAAAACTTGAGAGCATGTAAGAAAATGACAAAAAAATTGGCAAAATGATTAAGGGAAAGAAGATGACAGCTAGGGACCAGGTTAGGAAAGCTAAGGCCCAGTTAGAATTAAACTTGGCTAGGGATGTGAAAGATAACAGGAAGGGATTCTATAGGTACATTGCAAATAAAAGACAGGCTAGGGACAATGTGGGCCCTCTCCAGAACCTATCAGGAGAACTGGGTACCCTAGATTTGGAGAAGGCTGAGGTTCTTAATGACTTCTTTGCCTCAGCCTTCACTGGAAAATGTTCTGACCACACCACCTTGATCTGCTTGGAAGGCAGATGCAGCGAATGTGAGAATGAAGACCCTAGGTCCACTGTAGGAGAGGATCTGGTTTGAGGCCATCTTAGGAACCTGAATGTACACAAGTCCATGGGACTGATGAAATCCATCTGCGGATCCTGAAGGAGCTGGCAGATGAAGTCGCTAAGCCACTGTCTATCACATTTGAAAAATCTTGGCAGTCAGGAGAAGCTCCCAATGACTGGAAAAAAGGAAATATAACCCCCATTTTCAAGAAGGGGAAAATGGATGAGCCTGGGAACTACAGACCAGTCAGCCTCACTTCTGTGCCTGGCAAAATCTTGGAGCAAATTGTCCTGGAAGGCATGCTGAGGCACATGAAAAACAACAAGGTACTTGGTGACAGCCAGCAAGGCTTCACTAGGGGGAAATCCTGCCTCGCCAATTTGGTGGCCTTCTATGATGGGGCTACAGAACTGATGGACAGGGGTAGAGCAGTTGATGTCATCAACCAGGACTTGTGCAAAGTGTTCAACACTGTGCCACGTGACATTCTTGTCTCTTAAGTTGGAGAGCCATCAATTTGATAGGTAGACCACTCGGTGGATAAAGAACTGGCTGGTTGGCCGCACGCAAAGAGTTGCGCTCAATGGCTCAATGTCCACCTGGAGACCGGTAACGAGTGGTGTCCCTCAGGGATCGGTGTTGGGACCGCTCTTGTTGAACATCTTGGTTGGAGACACGGACAGTGGGACTGAGTGCGCGCCCAGCAAGTTCGCCGATGACACCAAGCTGTGTGGTTTGGTTGATACATTGGAGGGAAGGAATGCCATCCAGAGGGACCTTGACACACTTATGAGGTGGGCTGATGCCAACCTGATGAAGTTTAACCATGACAAGTGCAAGGTCCTCCACCTGGGTCAGAGTAATCCCAGGCGCAGCTCCAGGTTGGGCAGAGAAGAGATTCAGAGCAGCCCTGTGGAGAAGGACTTGGGGGTGTTGGTGGATGAGAAAATGAACATGAGCCAGCAGTGTGCTCTTGCAGCCCAGAAAGCCAACCGTACCTTGGACTGCATCAAAAGGAGTGTGACCAGTAGGTCAGAGGAGGTGATCCTGCCCCTCTGCTCTGCTCTCGTGAGACCTCACTTGGAATACTGTGTACAGTTATGGTGTCCTCAACACAGCGGAACTGTTGGAAAAAGTCCGAGGAGGGCCACGAGGATGATCAGAGGACTGGAGCACCTCCCGTATGAAGATGAGAAAGTTGAGGCTGTTCAGCCTGGAGAAGAGAAGGCTGCATGGAGACCACATAGCAGCCTTCCAGTATCTGAAGGGGGCCTACAGGGATGCTGGGGAGGGACTTCATGAGGGACTGTAATGAGAGGATAAGGGGTAATGGGTTCAAACTTAAACAGGGGAAGTTTTGATTGGATCTGAGGAAGAAATTCTTTACTGTAAGCCTGGTGAGGCACTGGAATGGGTTGCCCAGGGAAGTTGTGAATGCTCCATTGCTGGCTGTGTTCAAGGCTGGGTTGGACATAGCCTTGAGTGGCATGGTTTAGTGGGAAGTGTTCGTGCCCCTGGCAGGGGGGTTGGAACTAGATGATCTTGAGGTCCTTTCCAACCCTAACTATTCTATGATTCTATGATCTTCCCCTTTATATGTTGAGTCCATATTAGCTAGTTTTTCAGGAATATGTTTGCATCACAGGAACATGACTACCTTTGTATCCCATTACAATGAACCCATAGGAATATCTTTCGAAGAAGATAAAGTGAAAACAAGGCTAAGCAGAACAGTTTTTTCAACTAGAAGGCATCAGCATCCCATGCATCATGCTCCCTGCCTCCTGTTAAAGTAGGACATTAATCTTAAACTGGAGGAATTATCAGAAAAATAACTAAAATTGATGAGTTTCCTTCCAGAGGTTAACAAATTCACAGCCAGTTTTTATGTCCCAAATGGTTACAGACACAGTATGGGAGAAGCATCTTACATGCCACTCCTTCCTTCTGTTCCTGCCTGAAAGCTATGCATGCTCCCTAGCCATCTGCAGTATCTCTGCAGTCAACAGAAAGAGAAGAGTACCAAGGGAGGTACTCAGAGGTGTCTCACCTACTAGGAAGGAAGCAAATCCTCTCTTTGGAGTCTTTGGCTGCAATTGCTATAACTGAATTATAAACCCAAGAGAAAAAAACTGAAGTGCATGGCACAAGAGTAGGAATACATAATTAAGGGGAAGGGAAATGGAGAACCAGAGTAGTTTGAAACAGCCTGAAGTGGCCAGCTAATAGATGTTTAACCATAGCTCTAAGTCCCTATCTAAAAATAGCTTAGATAGTTTTGTAGACCTTAAAGCATGAGTATCTGACTGCAGAACATGCATTTGAGAAGTTATTTCATCCAAACATCACCATACTTCTTTATTAGCAATGAATGTTTAATGAAGTTACACTGTGCATAATTCCAGATACTTCCTCAAGAGGAAATGTGAATTATGACAGCAGAGTATTTTTTTTTTAACATTAATAAACTCAAATTTTTAAAGTTCACCTTGGTACACAGACTTGCAGTTAATGCCATCTACATCGTAAATACTTCACAGATAAAAAAACTGGAAAATTCTAGAAATACTGACGCACTGTGGAACAACAGCAAAAAAATGTAACCAACATTTTGAAAAACCAAGCACAAATAAAATTAAAAAGAAAGGAAACAGTTAAAAAGTCAAAAATCTGTTTATCCTTTCATTATTATAATAAACATTATTGTACAAACAGTACATAATTCTACAAACAAAACACTAAAAATTAAGCCATTATCAGACAGGTATTTCCTCAAATTTACGACATTAATTAATCACTATTCTTCTCATTATCAAGTCTAAAACTTCTAAGGCAACACAATATGTTTTTCTGTGACAGCAAAATAACAGGCAACTTTTAGAAGACTAGTAACTTGACAACACTCTTCAAGAGATTTCTGTTATTCGTCAAGAGATTTCAGTTTTGTGTATTATTCTCAGTACATCACCCAAAATAAAGCTATGGCAAACTTAGTAATCACACATTGCCTTCACAAGAAACATTTAAAGATAGTTCATTAAGGAGAGATACAAGAACAAAACAAGAGTAAAGGTAACATCAGTCAGCAAATGGGGAGACGGCAAATTAAGGATCACAAATGCTTATGTATGGTGCAAGAACGTACACAAACCCCAAAAGACCACATGAGAGGAGTTGGGGATTGAAAAGCCAAATTCAGGAGTCAATAAATTTTTTTACTGAAGCAGAAACAGCTGTCAGTCACAGCCTAGAAATAACCGTAAGATTTAAGTACCAAGAAATGGCAAGGACTCTGCTACCCTGAGCATTCCTAATCAAGGATATGAAAAAACACCATGAAAAGTACTGGTTTTGAACTGGAAAAATTGTGAAAAATAAGAACAATTCTCACAATCCAAATGGAAAATAATGATTCAAAATCTGTGGTGATGTTTGGGTTTGTTTTGTTTTAGGTTTTTTTTTGTGGGTTTTGTTTTTGGGTTTGTTTTGTTTTGTTTTTCTAACTTTCCTATTCCTGTGGCTTGTTTGTGCATCTGTAAAAAAATTACCTGGACACTTCTGAGTGTTATTAAGAATTCTCTCTACACTACACACTTTAAATACTGCACACTACCTAAAACCCTAGAGTTACCTAGGGGCTAAAGAATTTGAAACAAAGTATGTAATAATATGCACTGAATGAGAAAGGTACAATGTGGAGAAAAATAAAGGAAATAGTACATCATCGTGTAACTCCAGACTTTACCACTACAGTACCCAGAAAGGCTGGTATATGCCTGTGTGCCACCAAGAGCATCTTATGGAACTTCAGAGAGGCAGAGCACCACTTTGTAAATCTACCTTCCAGGCAGAGACACTACATATCCAGATTCTTTTTCTTGTTAAATTTTCAATGTGTAAATAGCACAGGCGTATACAACTAAGGATGGCTGGGTAACAGTCCTTCTTGTACCTACAAATCTATGGATTCTGTACATTGCAATCCTGGTTCTTTATTTTTGTATGTCAGCAATGTCTAAAAGCACCAATTAAAGGTTAGCATCATAGGCACACGTAAACTGAAAAGCTAATCTCTGCACAAAAGATTCAACAGTTGGAGCATAAAGCAAACTAAGAAATGGATGCAAGAAACAGACTTCAAGTTTGACCAGAATTATCAAAAACTAATACTGCATATACATAGCAGAAATAAGGCAGCCGAGACACGTTCACATTTTGCCAGGTTTTGCAAGAAAGGAGAACAGAATGGAAGTTTTCAGAATTTGCATAAAGAATTCTCTTCCAAGCAAGAGAGGTAGCACTAGAGAAAGCACTGAAATGACAAATAACAATGACTACCATAGCCAGGAAAGGACAAACAAGAGATGATGATGGGACATCCATTCAGACAACAGACAAACGGGAACAAGCCAAACCAGTAACAAAGGTAATAACGTATGTCAGCAGGAGCTGCAAAAAGACAGGTAATATAATCAAAGCAACAAACCAAAAGATTACCTTTGTACCACCTTTCTAAATATGTTTGAAGAGAATGATATGCAATAAAAAATGAGGGTACGTTATTAGAGGTTTAGCTTCAGAGATTAGAAGGAAAGGCTAGAACTTGCAGATTTTAGAAAAGCATCTGCTTTCTGTAGTCTCAGTTGACAGCATTCATCTGCAACTACAGAATTCTCTGAAAAAAGCAAAGAAAGATAGCTAATTTCACGTTTCAACTATTATGACGATTGCTGATGGATAGCATTATTTTAATCATGTAGGGTTTTCCCCAAGGAATTTTAAAATCTCCAGATTAGTTTTTTTAATTATTTCCTAGAAATTTCGTGATCTTAGGTAGCTGACAGACTTAAACTTCAGAAAGTCATACCTCTTTAAAAAGCTTAGTAGGTACTGCAATAGCTTTTTCTTCCTCCAGATAGGATGCCCAACACCATGCTTGCCTTCCTTTAGAGGGTATAGCTGTAAAGAAGAACACGACAACAAAGGAATTCTGTAATCTTACTTCTGAAGAAAAACAAAACAAAAACCACAAACAACCTCGAAGTTTATAATACACCTATCTCAAATCTACATTTTATTAAATGCATTCATGGAGTTTCCCAGCACTTATTTCTAGGAAATAAGTAGCTCTGTAGGTTTAACAGCACCCGGAACACAAAGGTTCCTGGTTTGCATAGAAAGATTTCTGGCAACACAAATCTGATTAGTAGTAAGAAAAAGGTCTTTCAGGTGACAAGAACAACTTACAAAGTCTTGTCCCCTGTCCTTTTTCTCTTATTGCTCATAAGAAGCCTTAAGATACACAATTTGCCAATGTGTCAAAAGACTAGTTAAACTCACAAAGTAGCTCAATATTTTACTTTTATTTTTTTCCTGAGAATTTCTTTGCCAGAAAAGCATTCGCAAATGAATGGAACTTGTGACATGGGCTTTTTTGATCACAGTTGAAATACTTGATTCTTTAACCCTATTCATAGAATCACAGAATAGTTCGGGCTGGAAAAGATCTGAAGATCATCTAGTTCCAACCCCCCTGCCACGGGCAGAGACACTTCCCACTAAACCATGCCACCCAAGGCTATGTCTAACCCGGCCTTGAACACCGCCAGTGATGGAGCATTCACAATTTCCCTCGGCAACCCATTCCAGTGCCTCACCACCTTTACAGTAAAGAATTTCTTTCTCATATACAGTCTAAACTTCCCTTGTTTCTAACCTGCACCATCTTTGTATTTTGATGGCTTTGGGTGGAGAGGCAGTGATTTAACAGTAATTTCTCCAAGCCATCAAAACTGTCACCAATGCTTTCTTCCCCCCATCATGTTATTACCACATGACAACAATCTCCAGTTTCAGGTTTGCTTGTACAGTATGAATACTCACATACTCTTGCACGGAAATTGTAATATTGGCGACAGTGCACCTTAATATTGGCTACAGTCACATCATTGAATAACAGTTTTTAGGCCTCGAAAGTAAGGTGCTAAGTGCACTAGCAAAAGCCAGGAACTTCAAAACCAGATGGTTTGTGAGGCTGGCCATGTATGTGTCTACTTTCATACACCTCCACCCTGCTCTATTGATCTTTACCCAAGATGCTGCCTCTACACATGCAGCTTAGCATTTCTGTCCATAAGCTTATGCTGCCAGGAGGATTCCCCACAGTCCGCATTATAATTTTGGATCGATCCTGATCATGAACTACTCAAAAGAGAATTAAGTCCCTTAAGTAACAGTCCAGCTAACTATTTTTTATGATTAAAATATGAACCATAACAATAGCAATGCCAAACTCTCCAGAAGAAAGCTGATAATGTAACCAAAAGATAACAAAATTCAGAATGACACTGATTGCTCAACACTATTAAAAGCACATTCATCTTATTTTACCTGTGATTTACCCTTCTTTTATCTACACCATTTAAAAGATGTGTTGCTCAGCACAATACAGATATGTGCTTGGTTCTGAATATAAATTGGTCTTTTATTCTAAATCTCTTGTGCTGAACTGACATTTTCCCAAATAAAAACAAACAGAAGAAATCTGTACAGATCATTGCCAGTGGACAGCAGTGATTTCCATACAGCACCAGCTTTGTGCCTGTATCTCATAAGCTTCTTATCACCTCAGCTCTGGAAACAACTGTAGAAATAATATTCTTATTTCAGGAGAAATTCTATCTCAGAGGGGATCTAACGTAACTTTTATGTGTTGCATCTTCAACCAGTATTTCATCTGCCTAGTGTGCAGCAGAGCTCTTTGGAGCTCTGTGATGATTAGTGGCCCAGTAACTTCTGGTAATGGTTCCCAGTATACCATAAGAAACACTTTGCAGGGCAAGATGTAGGTTTATGCTTGGTGTACCACTGAGATATAATAGCTACTGATTCTCTCATTCTTCCTAAAAGTATCTTTCAGCTTGAAAAAACTGCACTCATTTAAAATATGTTTCATTATGCCGCTTGATGCAGTGTATGTCCCTTTAGACTGATTACAGCAATTATTCCTAAACAGTTCCATTAATGTGTCTCCTTCCAGCACATACGGTAGATATAAAATTGATCCCCAAGGAAACAAAAGTAAACTTTCACTTCTACTTTAATACATGTCTTTCAACATCTGGAAACTCAATGGGCCTGATTCCCTTTAATATTGACAGTTTTTAGGAGGATGAAAAAAAATTCCTAAAATGCGTATCAATTACACTTATACTCACTATATCCTCCTCCATGCTGCCAGAGGTATATAAACTGGTTCTTTGTAAAAGGTAACCAATCTCCAAGTGATGGGGTTTTTCCCCGGAATTCTCTAGGCTCTTGCAATTTTTCAGTCCTTAAAACTTAATTGCCATAAGTAACACTAATGCTCTCTTTTACAGAACTGAACTGGAAAAAAAAATATATTCAATAGGGAATACATATTCAGTCAAACAATGCTGGCAATTCACAATAAGAGATGGATATTACCTAAAGAATTGATAGCTGAGATTTTTATTTTGTAATCTAACTTACTTTGCTTCAAAACTGTTATTTCCCCTTTTCTTTTTCTCTTGGCTCTCTGTGAGACTCTCAAGATCCTTCCTTCAGGTTTGTCTTCCTAAATTAAAAAAAAAATAGAGTAACATCATTAGTTCAGAAGTCTAGCACAGTAAAAGTGGAGACATCCAAGGTTCAACTATGACTTCATTTAAATGGCTACTGACATAGCTCTCTGCTGTCTCAAACAAAACTGCAGATGTCTAATAAGAACCAAGCAAGCCATCAGTGACAAATCACAGCAAACACAATGAAAACGACAGAGGACTCTCAACTCCCATCATTCAGCCAGCCAGCCTTGTCTAGACCAGGGACAGATCACAGTTTGCAGCAGGCCTTACTGCACCAGAGGTAAATAGCAGCATCTTTGGTGAGTTCATGCTTCCAAAATAATCTAAAGGAAAACCTCTTACATCTTTAGTCTGTTCTTTTCAAATGTACAATTGCTTTATTAACTATAAAATGGCACTGATTCTTTTTATTTATTTCACTGTCTATTGTTTTGTTAACTGCTGAACAGATGAAGAGAGTAAGTACACATATAGGAAGGCAGACACATGGAGGCAACAGAAGTATCCCCTGACTTTTGCCTAAGATACTGCTATACAGACAGCTACAAATTCCCTTCCAACAACCCTACTGTCTTCAGCTTTTTACAATTTGGCACTTCCAGAGCTCTCCCCTTCTCCCTCAAAACTGTGCTCCTCCCAGCAGTATCAGAGCTACTGGGAAGAAAACAAATATTGCAGGAAAACAAACATTATGGGAAGATAAGTTAATCCTAAAATAAAGAATAAATCCAAAAGGAAAAAAAAAGGTACCCCAGAAGATATTATACTAACGTAAACCAGAATCAAATCTTTATTCACAATTTTCTAAGGCAAATTACACTAAGAAAAACGAAACTATTCTCAAATGCAACGCAGCTTTCTTTGCAAATAAATTATTGGTCCGTAGTCATTTATTTATGTGCAGAGGGACAAAGTGTCAGGTGTTGGCAAATATGCACTTCTATTTGTTTATGCTGAACATATAACAAGTCTAGGTTAGTACCATTTTTCCTTTAAATTCTTTTTGTTGTTTCCTTAAGAAAGGAAGGAAAAGAGTTCAAAACCACCTCTTATCTGTTCATTGTCAATAATTACAATTTACAGATGAGGCATAACTAAATTGGTAAATGAATCAACTAGTTACTGTAGTGCTGATAGAGTGATGTCGTCACTTCTCTTTGTAGACTGATGACGTTACTGACATTGCAATATAAGGCAAAACTCCCACTGAAATACTTGCAGGAATGGGTTTATGATGCATACTAACAGTTTCATCAGGATTCTCTTTCTTCTCCCCATTATCCCTGGTCTCTTCTCTGAGAGGTAACTTTGTTTTTCTTTTCCGAATGCCTTTGGAATCATCTTCCCCATTACATTCCACACCGGGCTTTTCCTCCTTTGGTTCTCTATTACAAGAGTAACACAATGACACAAAGCCAATATTATTTCACTTCTCATATTCATAAAACAAGTAAACAGCAAGTAAATCTGAAGGCCAAGTTGGTCCTAGAATATTATACCAAATATATTCTTAGGAATGCTACTGGAAATTACATCTGTCAGATAAACTAATCTGAAAGGCACACAATAAAAACTGCAGAAAGAAAGCTGCCAGCTTATACCAAACAAGTTCTGCATGTTTTAAACAGTGTGTCTTTTCCCATGTACATCAAGTCTCATGGAGAAGCAAGCTGTGAAATGCTAAGGACTGCAGGGCAGTTTACAGAAAGGAAAGCAAAGGTGACTGTTAAGACTAACAAATCCAGTTGGAGAAAGTTGTAGGTGATGTATAAATTGCTAAACATGCAATCAGAACAGAAAACTTTGGAGCAATTAGCTAAAAATGAAGGAAAATGCACAAAAAAAAATCATAGATGTTAAAACCTGCATAATGCAGTAATATATAATGTAGAATGGACATATTAACACAAGCCTTCTTTTATAATGAGATGAGCTGCACTAGCTAAAAGGAACTGAGAAACTACATGTTTTCAGTCACTGTCATCTTGCATTTAATTATAATTAAGTTACCACACCAACCATCCTGTTACTGATTATCTTAATTCCAATGACTATGAAACACGGTGGGAGTCTGACACAGATTCATGCATCCCATAGACAGTTTTACCGCTTACATCTGACAGTAGAACACAGCATGCTGAGGAAAAAGACTGCCTTCAACATCGGTGTTAGACAAAACCAAATACTGTTAATGCATTTACAAAAAACAGAGGAAGAACATTAGAAACCAATGGAAATTCACCAAAATGTGTCTGCTTAATATCTCTCATGCTGCATTTATGCCAAATTCTTTGTTTCTATGCATTATAAAAGCACCTACTTGTTTTTGACTTGCTGGGCACATTTCTGGCTGCAAAACTTTCCTTCAGGAACAAATTCTTCTATGGTACCATAGTGGTAACAGTTTTCACAGAAAACAAGTCCATCCATTTTTGCAGTTTCCTTCAACCTTGTGGGGACCCCTGTCTTTTCTGAAAAGGCTGTACATTGAAAAAAAATACTTCACTTAGGTAGAGGTGATACATTTCCAACCATCCTCAGCAGGCCTTGCCAAGCAAACAGGAAAACAGAAGTCACTCTTGCTAGAATCAAGAACTGGGAGTGCCTATATGGGATCCATATTTCTGACAAGCAAATTGGGTTTTCAGAGAGGAATCCACCAGTTTCATGCTTCTGCAATCAATGAAACACTGACACTGCTTGATGTGAATACTTGTGGAAGGAGTGAATTTTGTGACAAGCACCGCACTGACTGCCCAGCCATCACTGCAGGGAACCCATCATCTCACCTCCTGCTGATATGCCTCACTTTTGACCTGTATAAAAGTTCAGTTGGGAAAAAGATTTGGGGGGGGAGTTATCTTTCAATATGCGAACTTATTTCTGGAAGAAAATCACTGACTAAATCTACAGTCCCTCAGAGCAGTAGCTATTGCTCAACCTGCATGGCACTCAAAAGAAGTAAAAAAAAAAAAAAAAATCACTTATTTGTAACAATATTTTTTTTCAAATACAAAGTTACTCATCCCAAGCTGCAATTTCTCCACAAGAAGTGCACAGACTGAGAGAATTCAGTTTCTTTCACTCAAAGGCAAGTGCTAAGTGCTGCAAAATTCTGCAGCTTCTATAGCAGGTCATTGACTTGCATCCACAAAAAGGCAAATTTCAAGTCATAAACTCTTTCTTTTGCTTGAGTATCCTACCATCTTTGAAGGCAGAGCTAAATGAACTCATCTGCGCCAACTGCCTCCACTAGAAGAATGGGTCATTTATTGTTTTCTTCTCACTCCAGCATTATTAGCAGTTCAAACCAACTATTTCCTCTCACAATGGAAAATTTCAGCAATATTTTTACTTTTGGAGAGCATTAAATTAATCAAGAACAGTGAAAGGTAGTAGTAGGATGCTTACTTGGCATATTTATGTGTCCATAAACATACTTTAATTCAGTATTAACATTATTTGTTTGGGTTTTTTTAGGTTTCCCAGAGCAGAGGTGGTAATAGTTGCATGCCTTACTGCAGTTAACTGTGACCTCTCAATCAAAGGAGAGAACCTGTTTTGCCACTATGTTATCACACTTTTGCTACTCACATCACAGATTTGAATCTTGAATAATTGTCACTGCCTTGGAGACAGACCTACAGAACAGAGTAGCTGTGGTCTGAAGCTGAAGACCTCACAGCTGAGGTCCAAACTACTTTGCCACTGGTGTAAATGTTTTACCTATTCACAAAAGACAAAATTTAATGGTGGGAAAGTAGCAAAGGAAAACTATCTCTGACTTTGCTTATTGCATTTATACTGATAATTATTAAATCAAAATTTTAAAGTTTGCTTTTCAAAAACCATACAGAATGCGTATTTTAAAAGCGAATTGGTAAAATACAGTATCAACAAGGAAGCAAACTAGGTAGTTGTAAGTAATCACAAAACCAGTTGTGACATCCTCTTTCACACTAATCCTTCATTGCTGGAGTCAAGAGTATCAAGCTTTTCAGAACTTACGACCATGTAAAACCAGCTTTCTTTGAATAAAAAAGGTGTTTCCTTAGATCAGTATTTTAATTCCAGGAAATACCTTATGTGGCTGACAGATACTACAATTACTAAAATTTTATTATTCAAGATAAACATACATGGTTGCTACACACTAATTTTAATACTGTAAAAAAGCATAATCAGCAGGAGCAAGGCAAGAGTGCAAACATACATTGACACCAGTGGTAGCAGCACAGCAATAGCCAGCATCATGTGAAGGAAGCTTACAGTGCACAGTATTTCAGTCACAAATGAACTGTAGGCAGTTAGTAAAGTCTGTGGGCAGACTGGTGAACTAGTTCAACAAAAATAACATCTGAAAAATTCTCAGTAATTTAAAAGTAACAAATCGACTATTTTGCAAATCTGACGGGGGAAAAAACAATTCTAAACTTAGAAAAAGTTACCGTTAGAAAAAAAATGTGACAGCAATTGAATATCAGATGTTTAACAGCGGAATTATTTCCTTTAAACTTAAAATGTATTTCTTTTCATACCCCAAGAAACAAGTGAAATCAGAGATACCCTGCGCATTAAAGCAAATAAGGTTGGTTTGCCTGTTCAGCTATTTTTTTTGCGGGGCAACCTTTCACTAAAAAGTGATATATTAAAATATAGTCTATCACAGAAAATGTCTATCACCTCTTAACTGACCTTCTTGAGCAGTTGGAACCATCCAGGTAGTGGTGGCAGTTGCCTTTTTAACACTTTCCATCTCAGTTTCATCAGTAATCACTTCCAGGGCCCCAAATTCATTCACTCTAAACTGTAAGAAAACAAAAATGCCATATAAAATAGTAAAAAATTACTAATATGCTCCTTTGGCATCTTCTTCTATTCACTGAGATAGTTTTTACACAGTGTCCTCACCGTATTACCTAATTCCTATGTGTATCTGCTTATCCCCAAGGAATAGGAAACAAGACTTTCTTGTTTCTATCAAGCAAACTGCAAGATCATTTTGTTATCTAAAAATATTATTCGGCAATATATAATGCTATAAATTGCTTCCACATGCACACACAATAATCTGAAAACCAATAATGGAATTTCATGGGAAAATCTCCTAACTGTATGCTTTTCATTGCCAGCAAAACAACACACTCTACTCACTGAGTACTTCTGTCGAGGAAAAGGGAACTGAATGTCAAATACAAATGCTACAAAAGAGTACAGAAATTTCTGCATCCTCTGAAAAGGCAGTACTTCTCTGCTCTAAAGTGTACATAAATAAACATCTCAAGGCAGTTTATGAGCTGTTTAATTACATGCTGAACGTGGTATTACTGTCAGCCAGAAGCAAGGCTCAACAATACCCCACATGCTGTGCTGCTTACACAGGAGCACCAGGAGTTATTGCCATTCTGCTGCCAGCAGAAAACCATATTCCAAATGCTGTAATGATTACAGCACTACCAGATGAAAATAGACGTCAGCTCTCCAGTCACTATGTTGTCTGCAGGCCCAGCTGGTTACACATGTTGAACTCAAGGCAGCATTCTGTCCCTGGTTGCCTGATCTGAACACTGAAGGGGTATTCCTCTGAGCTTTGCCACAGAGGACAGGTCTCCAGAAGTGTGATGCTGTCACCACTGGAGACCAGCAAGAATAATTACACCTAAGAGTCTTCTCAAAGCTCCACAGCACCCACCTGTGAGAATATTCCTCAGGGGCAACAGCATGAAGCCCATTTCTATTTCTCTGGTCAGGCAACTTCACCTGGGGAAAATGAGGAGAACAATTGCCTGGCACTATGCTGACCTTCTCTGTGCCTCCAGGGGATGCAGGATGAATTGGACACTGCTATGGTATAGCACTGAAAATAAGCCATTCTGACTGAAAGCAAAGCTAAACCCCATGCATGTGTACCACAACAGCGTGCTTTCACTAAGACAGTCCTTCCAACTTCAGCATTTGCAAAGAACTGCTGGGTCCTAAGGAATGTGAATAAGCTGAGGGGAGGGAGAAGAAGAAGAGGAGGACCTCACACACTCATAAGACGTCTGGAGTCAAGATTTTTACTTGTGATGACAATGCTCAGAACAGGTATACAAGTGTGGGTAAACTGTTGATACATCCATCCAGACTGAAAGTCCAGGAGTTCAGCCTTGAACTGAAGGCAGTAACACCATATGCTCATACACTAGTTTGCGGACAGGCATTCATGCTGTTCCACCCAAAGAATAGCAGTTATCATTCAGAAGAGGATCTTTGTGTCTTATAGCTGACTTGTGTACCCAGTAGTGTTCCTATTTTGGTTATGCTTATGTTTGCTATTTGTTTACACTCATTTTTGTTATTGGTGCTTTGCTGCCTCTGGAATAAGTGGATGCTAGAAGGAAAACCTTCGTTGTTTCCAAAGGCTCTAACTCTGCAAGAGCTGGCTAAGCAAACAGGCTGTGAGCACAGACTAAAATATGGCACTGCAGCCTACCAGGGAGGTTACTGACTGCTAGAACAACTTGCCTGCACTTTCATATATAATCAACCAGAACATGTGTACACCAAAGGTATTTCTAAGCAGTCTGATTAACAGCTATGATATTTCTGTATGATCTGATTGATGCTCAGCCCTGACACTATCCATATGTTCCTCCTCCACTGTGGCCTCCTGAAGCCCTTCTTGCTTCAGATGACTGACTGACAGGCATCAAACATGACAAAAGACTGATGATTGTAGGGAAGGCTGCTCCCAGCTACCCTTTCACTGGAGGGTGTTCATGGTGGCAAGAGCCAAACCATTAAGGAAGCAGCTCCTCAGCAACTGGGCTACCACATAAAGATGGGTGAAGCGATGGAGAATAACCAGTCAGTACTGCCTCAGCAGGCTGGAGAACACAACCACGAGGCAGCATGCTGCCTCACTTGACCTCTGTATCTCCTGCTTCTGCTCACAGCCTCCACTTTGTCAGTGTTAGGGCCTCCAGCTCCTGTTTGGACACAGCCTTGAAGGAGATATGTCTGCTTTCATTTATTGCCTCCCTAATTAAAGCTTTAGCATTACTGTGCATGCTAAGCTCTCCATAGCTGACTAGAAAAATGCCTCAGACCTGGGAAATGGGGCTCTGGTTTTAGCTGGGGACGAAAAGCAATGAAAAACTTGTGACAGAGGTTAATTGCTTAAAACCAGGATAAATAGATGTACAGAGCAGCATGCTGCACAAAGCTATCACACGGTAAGAGCTGCCAGAGCAATGTGCCAGCTAGTGTCTACTGTTGGAAATGTGACAAAAGGGAGCTACAGTAATGGCAGTTTATGTGTCTATGAAAAAAAATTACCACTTTTGTAAGCCTCTTCTACTTAAAACTAAGCAACAACAAAATACCCAAACAAACCAACCCCTTCCCAACCCCCTCCCCCCCAAAAAAAAAGATAAGATTCTGTCAT
Source organism: Forpus xanthops (assembly GCA_032466535.1). NCBI lineage: Eukaryota > Metazoa > Chordata > Aves > Psittaciformes > Psittacidae > Forpus > Forpus xanthops. The sequence continues at coordinate 20,173 of JASSUY010029636.1, forward strand.
AACATTTCTTCTATTTCTGGTGACCCAAGCCAAAAAATATTAACAGCAATCCTCCAATATATTTCCTTAGGTGTCTTGACAGTTTGGAAGTTTGCAGCAGGTGATACAGAGGAAAGAAAATAGTGACTTTGAGCTAACTTCTGAAGATGGATTCATAGCCTTCTGAGAAGTAACAATTTGGGTTTAAATCACAGAACTTAAGTAAATGTATAAATTTGCACTGGATAAAGGTGTTTTCTTTAAACCTGTCTTCATTAAGGCAAACAGTAAAATTCCCTTTGATGGAAACAAATACAGGCCATTATCAAATACTTTTAAAATAATCTCACAAAAAAAAAAAAAACAACCCACAACAACAAACCTGATTTTTGTCATTTCACTATTTAAAAGACAATAAATTATAAAGCTTGTTGGGTATGAATTTAATCCACATGACTTCTGCCAAATACCTGTTTGCAAATTTTAAGTAACCTCTTAAGAAGATAATTTTCTATGTCACAAAATTAAGCCAATGGTCTTTTAATATAAATATAAATTCAGCTGGCAGGATGAATCCAACTGTTAGTGAGTAAAGTATACGACAGAAAGTTACATAGCTGCCTTGTTTAAAAGTTTCCACAAGGATCTAAAGGGAATTAAACAGTAGCTTCCATCTAAACATCATTAGAGAGTCTTTCCGCTCAAGAGCTGAGATACATTTGCACATTCTGAGGAAACGATGCCTTGATATACCAGGATTTCAGCTTATATGACAGTTAATTTCACCCCCAGGAATATCTTAATATTCATAGAACAAATATAGAACACACTGAGGGAAATGAAGGCCTAAATAAATAATAAACATTATAAATACTTCTGAACAATTTCTGTCTATACATGTTAAGTTCTTCTACAGGGATCAAAATTACTATGAACACATGTTCAAAAAAAAAAAAAATTAAAACTGTGTTAAAATTTACACAGGGTAGGAACAAGTATTATAAGTCACTGACACGAAGCCTTTGTTTATTGCAGGCAATAGTACCACATAAAGTATTTCATAAACGTTTCAGCTGCAACGGAGAAACAGAGAGTTTTCTGTTACCAGTGCCTCTACTGAGTGTCCGTTCCTGAATTTCTTTCTCAAAAAAACTTCTAACTTTTTACATAGCTCTGGTACCCCAGCACATACTATGGGTATATAGAATCATAGAATAGTTAGTGTTGGAAAGGACCTTAAGATCATCTACTTCCAACACCCCTGCCATGGGCAGGGACACCTCCCACTAAACCATGACACCCAAGGCTATGTCCAGCCCAGCCTTGAACACAGCCAGCGATGGAGCATTCACAACTTCCCTGGACAACCCATTCCAGTGCCTCGCCACCCTCACAGTAAAGAATTTCTGCCTCAGGTCCAATCTAAACTTCCCCTGTTTAAGTTTGAACCCGTTACCCCTTGTCCTCTCATTACAGTTCCTCATTAAAATCCCTCCCCAGCATCCCTATAGGCCCCCTTCAGATACTGGAAGGCTGCTATGAGGTCTCCACACAGTCTTCTCTTCT
>JASSUY010029636.1:21817-37266 GCA_032466535.1 Forpus xanthops
CCTCTGGATGGCATTCCTTCCCTCCAACATATCAACTGAACCACATAGCTTGGTGTCATCAGCAAACTTGCTGAGGGCACACTCAATCCCACCGTCCATGTCACTGACAAAGATGTTGAACCAGACCGGTCCCAACACCGATCCCTGAAGAACACCACTTGTTACTGGTCTCCAGCTGGAGATTGAAGCAAGGGATTATTACTCTGAAACTTAATTTTATTAGGCTAAGCACAAGCTCCTTCTGTTCTTCTTGTAGACTTCTGCTGTCCCTCCTGCCATGGCTTTTAGAACCTTTCAATTTCTTATGGAAATTCTCTGCCTCACCATGCAGGCTGGAAAGCACTCCATACTTTAATGTAGGGGGAATTATATGTTAAAAGGGCTTTCAGTTCTTTTCCTCCACATCTCACAAAAATTCTCTGTAAATTTGTCACTACATGGGATAAAAATAAATTCGCAAATAATGTGAAATGTCTATCATATTGCAGATTAATTCTTAAGGAATGCAAACCTGTTGGGAAAAAATACATGCAATCTAGTTTCAAGCTAAGTCCCTGCTGTTGCATGCATCTAATTCAGACCAAGAAAGACCAAACAATCTCTGTTTGCTGTTACTTGTGCCCTTTTAAGAGTATATAAAGCATCATTAGTACCCACAGAGATCAAATCAGAATATTTTTATCATACAAGATAAAAATGCATTTTGGGAGAACAGGCAGTAAGGAAAAGGAAGAAAAAATAAATACTATCTAAGTGCAAAGTACAAAAAGGAAGAGAAAAAACAGTGCATCTTAATGTGTCGCTTTAAAATAAATTAGATAAAACAGCCAACAGTACCATCTACTGGGCAAGTTAAGGACAAAGCTTGCATTGCAATGAAGACAATTGCTGCTGCATTCTGACAGTAACCTTAAGAACAAAACTTAGCTTCACTCCCACAACACTGTGAGCATGGACTAGCTCAGAAGGGCCCTGCAAAATTTGTATTACCCAAAACAAAAGTAAACTGAGTAAACACTTATATGCCCATAAAGTAACTACACTTAAAGTAGCAGTTACATAGCAGTCTGTCAAGAGGACGGACAACTGGGACTCCATAGTGCCACAAGCCAAAGAACTACACTCAGATCACTCTGGTTAGCAAGCAGCTACCATCATTCTTGACTTTAATCACTGTACAGTGATTTCAGTAGGACTGCTCAGATAAATCAGAGCCTATCTGGCACCTTACAGCTCCTCCTCTCTTTAAAGCAAAGGAATTGCCTATAGACATTGTTTGTCCAACCACATGCTGCTATAAGACAAGCTATTTTTTTTACGTATTACTTAAGTTGAATAACTTAGTAAATGCCAGAACTTGTCCATTCAACCATTCTCGTCTTCTGTGTATGGTGATAAAGTCTTTACTTGCATGATTGCATACTATTTTTTCCAGAGAACCCCTGCCCCAGGCAGGGGCCAGACAGCATTGAGAAAATGAGGCAGCTGTTGGGTATTTCTATGCTTTTCCTTCAAGCAGTAAGGCTAGTCTTATTTACTCTACACAGTCTGAAAGTAGAATGACTATTTATTTTCTTTCAAAGAAAAACCCCACTGAAATAACAAAGAGCATGTATCTAAAAAAGCTTTAGGCACTCTAGCAATTACTGTTACAATTCAGTGTAAAGTAATTCATGAAACAGAATCTGTTCTGAGCCACTTACAAAATTAAATAAAAGTATTTCTTCCTAGCTCTTCATCCTTCTCAGTACTCTGCTCCCAGATTATTTCAAGGCACACAGTAAGCATGTGACCCCTCATGCCTCCTGGTCACAAAATTTTGACTTTTTTAGGTATAAAAAAGGTTAGGAGGATGTGTCCCTGCCCATGACTATTTCTCTTTGCTAATGATGAAAAGGGATCCTGCAACAGGCTCCCGCTCTGTAAGTATGGCTAAAGATAAACAACTTTAAGAAGGATCCCAGTCTGTTTAGAGTTCCTTAAATCATGACTGGCAGAGATTAAAATCCATGCTATGACCAAGGGGCAGGGCCAGACCTCGTCTCACTGGGTTGATGCTGAAAGCAGCAATCTTTGATTAGCTTTAAGATGCTTCAGTTACACTGCAATAGGCTAATCCTGAAGTAATGGAGTAGGGAGAACAATCTGCACCCAAAAGGAAAGATTTTTTCCTATCTAGGCAAGCATAAGCAGGAAAGGATTATAATCATATTACAGCCTTAAAAAAACAAACAACAAACAAACACTGTCTCATAATGTCTGAACTGAAAGCATAGGTACCATCAGAAAATATACACCATTAGCAAGAGAGACTGATGTTTCCCTAGGAAATTGCTGATACATCAGTTGTCTTTGAGTAGCACTTCTCTACTTTATTCTTAGACATTTCTCAGGCTCCTCCAATCCCCACCCTCCACCCTGAATGCTTAAGAATTATCTTAGTACCAGAGGGCTTCTCAATGATTTCTCTGCATTGCAAACTTAGTTTGCCTTATTAGTCAAGGCCTGCCAAGATGACACTGATCCATAAATTGACCTACAAAGCAACTCTCTCTCAGTTAATTTGGCCAGAATATTTCTAAATACCAAACACTAATACCTCATGGGGTACTCAAGCAAGTTACAAATAAAAAATGAATGGCTAGGCTACTTGCCAAAGTTTTGGTTCCAGAAAGTTGTTCAGCCCACACAGGAAAACTGTGGCAGAACCAACTGCAGCACTGAGTTTTCCTGTATGGGATTTACCTGCATTAATCATAAAATTATTCCTTTTCCTTCCTGAAATCCTCTGCCCAGTTATTTACAAATCTAAAAGCATCCACAGCAAATGACACAGTATGTTTGAAGTAAAATAGCAAGTGACTTCTTAACTGAAGACTCTACCATGGCTAAACACGAGGAAGCCCAACTAAAGATCCAAAGGTAAATCCAATTCCTGCATTTCTCAGCTTTGGAGTTTTAGCAATTTTAATAGTGAAACTTCCTTTCTTTTCTTTTTTAAAATAAGGCAAAATCATTTTATGACAATACAAAGTTTTAACCAGAAACCTATGGCAATAAAATACCTTTGCACTAAAAACACACTGTGCTTAGTTATTGCTTGAGACACTACGGTACTCCTGACGTATAATCCTGTGAGAAAAAAAAAAGTGTTTTCAAAACGTTAATGATCTCAAGCAAGCTTGAATGCAATTTCAGAATGGGCAGGTGGAAAAATGCATCTTGAGTTGTTGCACATATGCATCCAGAAACACTCTGAATCACCACTACCTTCTTTACAATGCAGCTAGAAAAACCAAACACCAGTGATCATTATTCCACCATTCATGGTTCACTATCCTATAGTTAGTTTCTTATGGTATTAGCTGCTCAACCTTATTTATTTAATTTTTTCATCATTTTTTTTTCTTTCCCTTCAAGCACAATTTGCAATCCAGAAATAATGACCAAAATTCTGTCCATGCAGTATATAACAGCTCACTTTCCAAACACAAGCACTAGAAAACTCATTACGAGGTATTTCATAAACTTCTGTCACTGTAGTAGGAAGTGACTGTAAATTATTACAGCTTTTCCAATTTAATGAGTACATTTAAATCTTGAAGTGATGGTGTTACTGTGTGCACTCAGCACAGAGATTAAAAAGTAAAAAAAAGAAAGAGAAAAGTGTATTTCACATTTACATTCACACCATGCAGAGTAACTGGTAAGCACTGATGCTTTTCAGATGAGCATTCATTACTTAGCCTGCCACATGAAGACATTCTATAATTTGTAAACTGTTTTAAACTCTACTGGAATTCAAGTTTTCTAGTTTATTTAAACATCTTCAAAGAGCTAATATACAATGCCAAAATTTTTGTTCTCAGTCTTGGTGCATCATACTGTACAATTTTTAATTCTTCCTATCCCCTCTGTAATTTGAAATTCTAGTGTTTTCCACAACCTGTCACACAGCATGCTCAAAGCAGCATTCAAAAAGTATTAACTATCTTATGACTATTTGTGCTAAAGAATTTCAACAAAATCTGTGTGAGAATGTATTTCTACAACCTTCTCCAACAACAGATGACAGAAATCTAACCATTAACACTGCCTAAATTGATAGGAAAAGAACATTTCCAGCATTTTACCAATGTGGAAACAGATGTAGGCACAAGAGAACATAGCATGGCTGAGAATGGAGGTTTGGTATCTAACTTGGTTCCCTTGCTTTGATGAGACTGGGAAGTGAGTGCCCCCTGGTGCAGAAACATCTGGTAGGCATGAAACTGCCCATCAGACATTGTAATAAAGAAGGAATGCATTTTCCTGTTTCTGATTTGGTTGTTCTTCTGTACCATAAGAAAAGCTAAATTTAAGCAATAAGAAAATACTGAGAAAAGTTATTTACGTTTCAAGCTTTTACACTATTTAAAATAGTTTTTTATTCATAGATGAAGTTGTATTCAAAAAAATGAAGTGGTTCTTAAAAAGAATGGTTGCTCAGATAGACCTACCTGGTAACCTGACAAGGCTGGATATTGATACAGCACACAAGAAAGAGATTTCTTTAGAAGTGTGTATGTAAAAAGAAGCATGAAGCTTCATCATGCAAGTAGTACAGACAACCAGATGCCATATGAATTACATGACTAAAAAGTTCAAGTAGGTAAATCCCAAAATGTCAATATTACAAAGTAGCATTTCAACATTTTGGTGTACATTTAACTTAAAGCATACTCACAAAATGCAGTTTAAAATACAGTTTTCCCCAACATTCTATGAAGAAAACGGACTAAATGTGAGAATGTAAGCAATACATTGTCTGCAATGAATAGTTCAGCTATTGCTTATTATTATAAAAATCACAAGCACTCTGATCTATTAGAAAGCTGTAATCTTTGGATTTGTGCATCTTGCTAGTAGTGTTTTCACCAGATTTTTCAATTGCATTCCAATGTAAATACATGGCAACGGTTTAATATCTTTACTGGAATAAGTCTATTATAATTTTTGAAAGGCACATGCAAGCTTACGAGAACTACTACATAAGGCCATTTTCTTTAGGTTCAGGACACAGTATTAAAATACTCTTGTTATCAGGACAGTTCAGGTAAACCATCCACACTAACCCAATTCTGAGAATTCCACAAAGAGCAGAACATATCTTCCACAATCACATTTACAGTTTCAAGAGATTAGTCACCCTTTCAACCATCAGTATTTCGAAGCAGCCCTGAAAAATGAGTTGTTACAATTATCTCACAAGCTTAAAAATCTTACTACTCTAACAGCTCAAATTATTTTGCTATCTACATAAATGCCTAGTCTTTCAGAGTCTTGGTGTTCCCTCGTCCAATGATGTCTTCAGGCTAATTCTGCATTGTTAGAAAATGTTTTTCCTTCAGTCAGTGTTGAAATGACTCAATTTCAATTTCACCCAGTAACCCCTTGCTTTTGTATTTTAATAAAATAATTTAAAAAAAAAATAATGAAAACCACCACAAACACCTCCCCAACCCCTCAAAAATACTAACAAAACAAACAAAAAAGACCAAACAAACAATCAACAGAAAAGCAATCTTAAAATGAAGCTCATGCTTTTCCTTGAACAGGACATTAGTAAGAACCTTCCTACGTGATTTCTTGACATTACCCTCAGCTACACCTTCTGGTCTCTTCCCTCACTTTGCATGGAAGCTTTCCCATTCCTCACCTAATGACCTAAATTTTGCTTTGGTTTGTTTCTTTTGACACAGAGTAATCAGAGCTGAATAAAGGAGGCACCAGCAATTTATATGAGATTGCTGTATCTTCCCATATTGTTCCCCTTTGTATTCCTTCAACATTTAAATATTATGTTTGTCCTTCACACAACATTGCTTATTAAAACTGAAAGGGATTTTAAAAGGCTGGACTTTCAAAAAAAAAAAAAAGGAAGAGCAAAAAGCCCAGAACTGGTCAAGGATGTGGAGGCTGATGATAGCCTTGGCAGCAGCAACCAAGAGATGGTGAAGTCTGAAATCCTGACAGAAGTATGCAAAATCAATACTGAAACAGCACTGGACTTCAGAAGAGGCAGATTTTGGCTTGTTCTGACATCTGCTTGGCAGGATCATACTGAAGACTGCTTTACAGGGTAAAGAGGAGCAGGAAATCTGGATTATTTCTCCTGGGAGCTCAAACCGCAGACTGATGCATGCCAATGTGCAAAAAGTTAAGCGAAGTTAAGAAAAGTTGAGCAAATGTAGACGAAGGCCAACAAGAATTAACTAGGGACTCCTGACTTAGTTCAAACAGAAAAGGAAGCAAGCAGCTGGTAAAACAGGAAATGTTATACAGAGAAGGTATATAGTGATATTGCTGCAGTGCCACCAAATCACCAAATTGGAGGGAGTGTCTGAAGTGCAGGCTTATGATTCAGAAAGCCCTGGACATGCTGTGCAATGTGCTACAAGATTTCATGAATGTCTACAAATGCACACGCGAGGCCCTGCACCTGGGATAGCACAGCTCTACTACAGTGCACTAGTATAGCCTGCAGGGCAACTATCAGAAAACAGCTTTGCAGAAGACAACGTAAGAGCTGAACATGAGTTAGCAATGTGTCCTGGCAGCAAAGGTGTCCACAAGCATCAAAGGCTACTTTAGCAAGAGGGCAGCCAGCATGTCAAGGGAACTGATTATTCCCCTCTGTTTAACATTGATGGGACCATACCACTGAGTCCAGTACATGACAGACACTGACACACTGAAGCAAGCCCGGTGGATGTCCACCAAAACAAGTGGCAGTTACAACACATAACATGGCAAAGAGAAGCTAAGTGAACTTGTTTGCTTGGTCCTAAGAACAGAAGAGTTTTCACTGCTGTCTTCCAGTAGTTAACGGGATGATATAGAAGGGATGGAGCCAGGTTCTTCTCAGATGGGCACAGGAAAAGGACAAGAGGCAACAGACACAAGCTGCAACAGGGGAATTCAAATAAAGTATAAAAAAACACCCCACTATGAAAATGGCCAAATGCTGAAAGAAGTTGCCCAGACAGATTGTGATATCTCCAACCCTGCAGATAACCAAATCTGTACTGGACTAGCCCCTAAGGTCCTTATGGTGTCCTGAGGCTGTTTCCAAAGAAAATTATTCTGTGAAACTATTCCACGGTTCTACAAATAAGAGAAAAAACAGGAATAACAACAACAAACCCCCAACACAAACACACATTCGCAACATATATGTACTGATTTTCAAACTTTTCTGACTCTTCAACAGAACGTGTATCAGGCACCAAGAGACAGAAAGTTGTTTTAAAAAAGAGAGAGCTTCTTGTGAGATCCCTTTTAAAAGAAATAAACTATGATAAAACCTCATCAGTGTTAGTCTAAATGAAATTATATGAAAATATTGCCTATAATCAACAGGAAATAGGCACAAGAAAGTCTTTAATATAGAACTTGTATTTTTAGCTAATGCAGCAGAGGACATCTAACGACACAGTAAAAAGTATCGGATAAACAAAAAATATTTTGAAAGCAAAGTTATCATTTTCTTCAAAAAATAAAACCAGAGTGAACAATGTAATAGAAAGTACTATTCCAATGTAATTCAAATTTCCAAACTAAATCAAATTCAGAAGCATTCACTTTATTCATTTTTCTAGGCACCCACATTCATTTTTCTAGGCACCCACATGACAAAAGCACAGGAAAAATAAACTATTTTTAGAAATAAAAAGGAATAAAAATATGAGATGTTGAGAGTCAATAACAGTATAAAGATTCTTAGTGATATGGAAATACAATGCTCTAAGTGGACTGAATTTTCACACTTTTGAGATTTCTTTTGGATTTTGTGCACTTGATTACTTCAGTCTATATAGTGAGGCAGTGCTAATTTATGCCTTCCTACGGGGATGACGGCTGTCTGTGCCAGCACTAGAAACTGAATCAAGAAACTCCAGAGCTAAAAGCTAACAGGCTACAGGCTCTTAACTTGAGCTGCAGATTCATGTTTTATTCATAACACCAGGTACCTACACACCAGCTTGTGAAATGCATTCTTCAGCATTTAACATTTTTATTTCACGTACTGAAAAAATTACGTATCTTACCTTTAGGTCACTTCCTGGCAAAGTACCTATGCCATCCTTCCAGTCCATAGCACTGAATACATCAAACTCTTGACCATTTCCACTAGAGGCAGATTCGTTCATGATGCATGTACTAAAAAAAAACCAAACCAAAACAAAAAAGAAAATAAAGATTTTTATCTGAAAATGCTGTAAGTGGTTTAATGCGTGTATCACCAGACATTTCTTCAAATGCACTTCATCATCTTGTATCAAATGCTTACGTCAGCATACTGGCAATGTGAACAACTGATGACAGTGCTAATTGATGACAGTGCTGACAATACACATTAATGTATTAAAAGGAGAAATCTTCTGAAAACCTTAAAAAATAATACCTGTTTAACATGCAGGTAGGTATTAATGAAGCTGTACTGAAAAGAAATGAGAACGTTCAAACTGCAGATAAACTGACAGGGGCAAAACGTACCTCAAGTAAACCTAAAAAACCCATTTGTTCTGGGGAAAGACTTGAGCGCATGCCTAAAACAAATATATTAAGCATTGATTAACAGACCTGCATGTCCTTATTATCCAACAACATGTTGCTGCAAACGTTTCACCCAGGTTCAATCTGAAATCTCAAAATTAATTTGAAACTGTCTTTCATTTTCACCATCCAACTCAGGAGACTCAAATACTCCTTGTACATACAGCTTCACTAAATTTTGATTTGCATTTGTAAGATTTATTTACATGGAGAGAAGCACATATACACCAGAGAAAAGTCTGCTTTGCAAGACTTTATTTTACTAGATCCCTCTGTTTCAGACCAGTAAAAGGAGAGAATATTTATCGTCACAAATACTGGATTTGAACATCCTTTTCTGTGGGCAGAGTTTAACCCGAATAATTTGCACAAACAGAAGTATATAATACTTGTCACTGACCCCTGGCATTGGCCCACCGCTTGACAGTATCAGCTGCACTGAACTGTAAATGTTTCTAGCAGCCAGTTTCGACTACCATCAACTTCTTTCTTTCCACGTCCTACAAACCCAGTAATCTTTGAATCCGTGGTCTAGCACCTAATTTAATGTCTGTTCAATGTGAAATATGACTCATTCATTTTCCTCCTGAAGAACTTCTGTGCTACACTCAGCAGCCGAAATAATTTGCGGAAAATTAGCTCCATCTTTGGTTTGTGTATTAGCAAAAACTCACCCCTCTGCAAATTTACACCTTCTGAACCTTTTCACAAATGCTTTCTAAGCCTCATACTCTGTCTGTAGACTGCAAGCTTTTGTTGCATGTATCCATATTTGAAATTCAAATAGGTAGAGAGCTTCCTCAGTGCTTGACCTTGTTTCCTAAAATCTAATTTCTAACTTAGGTCCCAGTCCCAAAATCTGTAAATATCTATTAATATGCTCCGGAAATATGGAATTCCCACAAAAAAAAATCTTGATGGTATTTGTTCACTCACAGATAACAGAAAACTATGCAAACTAAGCAGAAGCAGACTCAGGTCATCTAGAAACCTTCTACTGAAAGTTTAAGGGGAAAAATGCTTAGCTAGTTAACACTGTTACATGAAAAAATAATCCAATTTACATTTTTTTTTTAATCAGAAAAATTATACCAATCACTGTAACACCACCATAAGCAGCAGATACTACTCTAGTTTTGGGTCTACAGTGTGGACCTCCTTGTCTTTCTCCTTGGTTTCCTCCTCAGGCCCAGCAGAATTCTTTAAAATGCTGAACACCTTCTTCCACCAATACTCTGGTTACACTACCGCTGCTACACAATATCAACCAGATAACAGGAGCTGAACCTCAGTCAGCACCCACTGCTCAGGGTGAAAGCTTCTACATTCCCCTTTTCATACAACAGTAAGGGTTCATAGAAGGCTCTTTGAGAAAACTTTGTGCATTTTACACGACAAGCCTGAAGTTAGAACCATACGATTGTGTATTCTCCATCCCCAATTTCAGCAATTGTGAGAAAGTATTGAAAATCATACCATCCATGCACAAAAATTGATTATAAAACATGTCAATAAATCTAAACAAATTCAGTGCAAACTGAAAAATTCCCCAAACTAACAGATCTTATTTTTTAAAGGCACTCCCAAGCAAGATCTGCCACCCTACCTCAGGGCAGCTCCTACAATACAACTTGGGCGACCCCTAATCCAAGAGCATGATACGTGGCAGAGCTCAAGCTCACCAAGCATTTAGGCTTCCACACAGCAGCAGATCAACTCAAGCAGGCTTCCACCAAACTGAACTGCAGCACAATGGCAGAAGCGCAGGCCTTCTCTCAAAAATGCAAGACCCAAGCTGCTAAGGAGTAGCTGAAAAATTGCACCTATTCAGAAACCTGTGAAATTTTGAGGACATGCTGGTTTAAGCACATCAGCAAACTAGCGCTTATCACAGGTAACAAGCTTCCCATGATTACCCTGGCTAAGCAAACACAAAGCTGCCCTCTCTATTAACTGGAGTTTCTAGGTAATCTTAAATTACCACCCTATTTAGAAGACACTTCACTCAATCCTCCTGTGGTTTATTCATTAGAGAAAACATGTTCAAATGGTTTCTGTAGAAGGCAGGACAGAAGATGGGAAGAGACCCAGAAGGCTGTTGGAAAACACTTCCCAGCAGTTGCTGATGTCCCATGGAGCAAGGAGCAGCAGACAGGCACTCCATCAAATGCTGGTGTCTCTCAATAGTGCCAATCTTGTTATAGACACACTTTGAAACAGAAACAGTTGCAAAAAAATGACATGGGAAAAAAGAAAATTTAGAGCCCAGCATACTTAGGCAGGATGCGAATTGTGAAAGTAAAATAAAAATAAAGTGGAAAAAGTTCAGGGCATTCTTCTCTCAAGAAAACACACAAATTTTAACTTATTTACACCTAACAAAGCTTCCTCAGGTAACAATCAGCAATAAGAACCTATTCTAGTGTTTGACAAGGTATTCATTAGTGTTTTCCTTTTAAAATTAACTCAACATCAAAAACACAATCGGTACTTTCACATTCTGCAGCCTTCAGAAGTGTTCTTGGTGGAGATGAAAAGGTCACAGGGCAATGCAGATACAAATTAATTTACCAAAAGAAGTAACATTTAACAAAATATCTCTCTCCAGCTTTGTTGAGTTTGAACAGATAAAAGATATGACTATTTCCCTTTGCTAATGATAATGTGGAGTGAGACAGTGACCAGTTAATTTGTTACAGCAGTAAGGTACTAAAAAAAGGATTAAATCATCACAATATATACATACAAATCACAGAACAAAGAAAACTACAGAATGTCTTATCTACTCTGTTGGCTTTTTTTGAAAGCTCTGATGTAGTTCTTTGAACCAGTGTAACTCCTTCCATAATGATTTCATTTGCTATAAGTTCTGTTACTACACATCCAGGAAAGTAGTAAAGATACTCAAATAACTATATAAATAATAATACCAGGTTAACAAGGCAAAGCAACTACAGTACTGCTCTTACACCTATCACTGAATGCCATCTAACGTGAAGGAAAGGACATAAAAGAAAGAACTTAGAACAGCCTTCTTCCAAAAGCATCTCCAAAACCTATTAAGCATGTAGCTGTATCTCAGTCTTCACAGCCATAAGCTATAACATTTATAGAGGAGTTTTTTGCATGTTAATATTTCAACATCAACTTTGGTTTAGACATATGTAATAAATGAACTGAAATAAGCAAACATGTAAAATAAAATTAGACACATCTCATAGAAATAACTTTATTTTTGCCAACTGGTTCAACAGTAAATGAGTCCCTCCTAGAGGACATAAAAACAGCACTAAAAATCAGATACTTTCATCTGGTGAAAGATTCTTCAAAGACGTAAAGCAAAGAAACAGGAGAGAATACGCCAATTAAGCTTAAATGTAGTTTTTGAAATAATTATAGGGTTATGTACTGAATGCATAAAAAAGTAATAGGATACTTTTTTCAGTCAGTGCTTTAAAAACTACCTGACACCTAGCCAAATTCTGAAAATTTAAGAAGTTACCTGTGAAATGTCCGTATGATTTCTAACCAGTGAGGTCAACACGACACCAGGTCACTGGGCAGCAGAGAGCTATTTCATCAGCAAAGTCAGCACTGCCAGAATGGCATAACCAGTCTGCAATGGCATGTCTTTTCTTTTCATGCATCCCTGTGTACTTTCTGGCTTTACTTTTAAGGATTTCTGCAGCCACCATGACAGGACAGCCTAGCAGATTTCCCTCATGCTGGTCCTTTCCCCAGCCAACAGCTCTTGTGAGAAGAGGTAAAACTGTTCATGGAGCCAGAGGAGGTATCGGACAGTGGCACCAAGGGTGAGGTCCAAGGAACAGAGGTCCTTACGGAGCCGAGAAATGGTCCCTCTTCCCCACAAGGCTAGGTGACACCACCACGGATGGATGTTCAGAAACAAAGGCAACATGTGAGTTTTTTATCCCAACAACACAGATGGTTATTTTGGGCACCTCCGAGGAGGAGGCTGCTTGGCGTAGCACCTACGGGCTGAAAAGTCACATTGTTCCTACACAGATCAGGAAAACAAAGCAGATCACAACTTGGAGTACCAGATCTGCAAATACACTTACTCACTTCTAGACAGCAAGGGACAAGCGGATGCTCAGCTTCAGCTTTACTTGACATGCAAGAATGGGAATACTTACCAGGGCTTACTTGTTGCCACACAAAGCAGAAATACCCCTCACATCTTAAGCTGCCTCTACTCCAGAGACACTTTGTATTAAGCTAGCTTCATGATGACAGCAAAACCAAAGCTAACTAACTCACTGTAGACCCAGAGGGGAGAGCTCTGCTTTTCTCCTTGCAATCCCCTCTTTGGCCTGGGTGCACCCATCAATTGTCTTTTTATCACCCTTCATCTTTTTGCACCCGATTCTTCACTGAAAGAAAAACAACCACAACTGGAACAGCACAGGAAATAGCAAAATACTTTGAGGCTCTCCACCACATTTTAATATATGCTTTGCTTTATACCTGTTCAGTGATTCAACTATTTTCATGTTCCATTAAAAACATATCTGCAGATTACACATTTCCTTCCAAGTCTCATTTTTTTTGTTGTTTAGGAACTACTTTACTACTTCTGCCATCTTTCTATTCTGTACGTTGAAGAGCTGTTTGAGTAAATTTTACTATTTTGCCGGTTGCTTATGAAGTTTATTACCAGTAAGTTAAAGATACATAGCTTCTACAAATACAAAGGGACAACAGCTTAATCTTTGCCATTCTTAATACTTGCTACAGAAAATGGACCAGATTTCCAGTTGATGATCCCTTCAGCATTATTTCCTCTTCTTTATCTGTTACTACTCTTCTGCCTGCTAGATTCTGCAGGGGTTTTGTGTCTGTCCCTGCTTCCCAATACTTTAGCTTAAAACCTTTTTCCTCACAGAATGAATCTGGACACAGATGCATTCAAAATGCTGCAAAGCCTGAGTCTGCACCAATGCTAAAGGAGGTTCATGCTGTCTTCATCTGAGTCTTATATTTGTCAGCAAGCTAACACAGGTATTGCTGTAGCATCGCTAGAAAGAAATTGGGTAACAGTTACATGCAGCTTCATCTACCACCTAATTTTCAAATATCCACAGTACAGTAAGAACAGTTGCCCAATACCAAAGCTATCCCATCATCTAATGAGACAAACCACCGACAACTTCCATTTTGCTCATAAAGAACCTGCACTTAACACAGAAAATTATTTACTCTGCAATGATTCCATGACTCCCTTATTTCTGTTACTGTCTGTGCAGGCCTAGGTGGAGGTTTAACCTACTCAGATAGCAATACTTGAGTACAACAACTCTGAAAAGTCTTGATTTAACTCCTTGAAGCAGGCACAGAAAGTTACAGAAAATTTCTGCCTTTGTGTATCTGCGTCCCCTTTCCTGTGCAGACCTCGAGAAGAACTATGGCACACCAAATCTTCTCACTGAATATCCATTACCTGACCTATTTCATATTATTTTTTTACACAAAGTTAATTCAATATATGTCTGAAGGCTCCTTTTGTCTCACTCATGCCCTACTCTTCCTCTTCTGCCAGTTCCAGCAGCTTCCATGAGCTCTGCTGTCCTTTAACAATTAATTCACCTTTTTCTAGCTCCTAAATACACTCAACAGGTTACTGCGTTTATAGACCTTCCCTTTTCCCTCCTAAAGAGATTGATTTTCCTATTGCGATGAGCTGTCCTACTACTAGAGCACTAATAAGCTACAACTGCGCACACACACTATCAAACTTCTCAGGAAGCCCCACATGGCAGGGAATCATTGGGTCCTCACACCATGCAATCCATCATCCTACTTACCAGCAGTATTTAAAAACCCAGACAGTAAATGGAATAGCCCGCAAAAAGTCAACAGCCTCTCCTCACAAAACAGGCGATGCCCAATAAAACTGAACAAGTCAGAGGAAAAGGACTCATCACATAATCATTTTCTTAAGTTGCTAGAACTTATAAAAGCAACAGTAGAAAAACTCATTAAGCAGAAGGTGAAACATACACCACAGCAGAACACAAAACCAGAGTCCACTGCAATTGCCCAACTGTCAACAAAAACCATCCAAGATGATTGGTTTGGGCACCTTCATTAGAGCACCAGTTTAGGAGACCAACTGGATCACAGTCAAAGCTGCTGAAGTCACAGCAGGAAAAAATGAATACCCGTACCTCCCCATTTAAGCAGAGTGCTTTACTGGGTTCAGCTGCCAGTTTCAGGGACTTTCTCTCTGACAGATATTCATCACACAAACTTCTGTGAACCTGATAACTTCCTTGGTAAAACGCACCAGTTTCCTGAACAGCTTTTAAATTTGCATTGAGAAAACTGTGTCACGATCCCGAACGCAGGCTATTTCCGAAAACGGAACACACTGAAGTTTTATTTATGCTCACCACCTGATTTTTAGCACCCACGACTAAGCATCCATTCATGAGTAGAAACAAACAGCAAAAATGGTCAGTCTGACACCACCCAACTACACGAGGGAAATTAGGAAGGAAAACAGAACAAAAGTGAAAATGGAACTCGTGGTACCCTTCACTGTAAAGCTTAGACACACACCCCCATGCTATTAATTAAGCGCAGGTAATTAAACACCACGGAAAAGGCTGTGACCCTCACCACCCGGGAGGCCGCCGCATCTCCAGGGGCCTCTTTCCCCAGCCGCACTCCCCGCTGCCGCTCGCACCGCGCTCTTCACCGGGACAAGCCACACGGCCACGGGGCGCTCCCCACGCAGGCCGTGGGCCAGGCCCACCCAACTACACGAGGGAAATTAGGAAGGAAAACAGAACAAAAGTGAAAATGGAACTCGTGGTACCCTTCACTGT